>JASDQU010107995.1:201606-213433 GCA_032191745.1 Picea mariana | reverse complement strand
CCTAGGGGGGATCACCCACTGCAGACAGGGCATTTGCTTTTGATGGACAGGACGTCACCTGAGGCAGTTGGACGTTGTCTGGAGCGTGTGGCAGTGTGCTAGGGACATTTGGCACGTGTGGCAGCCTGGAGAAGCCCTAAGAGGGCCAACGTTTAGCTTCCTGGATGCTAAGCCTGCCCAAAAAGGGCCAATGTCTCCCTTAGAGGGGCTTGACATCTCCTTTTTGAGCTCATATTGTGACATTTTTAGCATTTAATGTAAAAAATAGTGTAATATTGTTAGTCAGCCTTGTCGGCTGTTTTAATGACCTATTTTTGTAATTAAAGGTCATAAGATTGGTATAAATAGAGGACGTTGGACCTCATTTGAAACATAACACAACTCACTCTCTTGTGAGAGATACATTTTTGTCTTTTGTCTTGGTATTATTGCTCTTGGAAGTGAGGCGCAACTCTTGTGGAGGATTGTTCTTGGCATGTTATGGTGTTCTCTCTCATTGGAAGGTTTACAACTAGGGTTTGATAAGCTTTCTTCATGATTTGTAAGTGTATTTCTCATGCAAAACTTCTTAATTGAATGGTTGTAGGTTAAATCTCTTGCATTTGTTATTACATTGCTATTATATTGCTTAATCATTGAAACTCTAGGTAGCAAGCACACAAGTAGGTCCTTGCTACATGTCCCCATGATTGAGAACTTGTTTTAGCCATTGATTAAGGAGGATATAGCCTAACCGTTGCTACACTAGTTCCCCTTTTTCTGAGTTAGCTTTTAAACATAAGTTGAAGAAAGAAGACATCCTAGGCCTAATTAAATCTACACCTAGGGTTTTGACTTTTTAGGGTTTGAAGGGCCTTGCTCTTGCAACACTTTTCACCCTTAGATTTATGTTTTGAAGCTAGCCGTTTTTCCAAGGATATCTAAAGAAAGAGGGAGGAGCATGAGGCCTTGCTTAAGCAACACCGGAATGAGCCTCCTCCCCTTAGGGTTTTGACTCTAGGGCCCTGCCATTGCAGCACCATAGAGCCTAACTCTCTTGTCTTTAGATTTAGATCCTCCCGAGACCTTGCCCTTGTTTCTGACTCCATAATACCCTAAGGCACTAGTCTATCTCTCCAACGTTGAGCTTGTGGTGCCAAAACAAACCTTTCAAAACTTTCTAATTTGAAACCCTAACTAACCCTAACGTCTACTAACCCTAGATTAATGATGACGTCATGCCCTTTTTGAGCTCTTGGTTGATAGAAAACGTTGTGGCTAGGTCATCTGATGATAGACATTGATATATTGATAAATTTCATTGGCTTATTTGCAAAACGTTGATCTCTTTGTCTACCATACTAACCCTATAACAAGGCTGACGTCACCTCTAGTAAGCTTGACGCAGCACACCTGTCATATATGAGCATTTAATGATATTTGATGCATTGTGTTAATTCAAGGATTAATCATCTCTATTAAATGCTATATCATTCTGTATTTATTGACAAGTAATATTATAAGCCATTGTCATCATTGCAATCATTGACTTCGTCAATAATTAGTGTTATTTATGCTCATATATAATAGTGATAGTCATTAATTTATGAAGTACTAACCACTACTGCACATATTAGTTTTATTGTTTCTTTGTCTCTCAAACAGGTGCCTCCTCTGTGGTATACCTTCATTTTGACTATCTTCTTGGCGGTAATCTGTGAAAGGGAAAACTTGCTTTGATCCTTTAAACCTTTACCTTTCAAAACCCCAGATTGCCAGGGGACGTCTCCCTTGGGTTTAGCCACCCTGAATAGAAAGAGCCCCCCATCGAGGTGACAGTGGGTGGGGAAGCTCCTGTTACGCCAGTTTGACCTTTACCCTTCAACTACTTGACCTGAACTACAAACTGAGCGATAACAGGAATCATTGCTCCAATCAGACATTCATCTTGGTGCTCCAATTTAGTTGTTGTCGGGAAAAAGAATGGGGGGGATAACATTATGTATTGACTTTAGAAACTTGAATCTTGCTTGTATTAAAGACAACTATCCCCTACCCAACATGGAGACCCTACTTCAAAGGGTAAATGGTTCTAAGATTATGTCCATGTTGGATGGCTTCTCAGGCTATAACCAAGTTTTGGTAAGGAAGGAAGATCAGAACAAGACTACCTTCACCACTCCTTGGGGCACTTTTGAGTATCTAAGGATGCCTTTTGGCTTACTTAACGCAGGTGCCACTTTTCAAAGAGCTATGGATTTTCCCTTTCATGAACTAATGGGAAAAATCATAGAAATCTACCAGGATGACTTAACAGTGTTTTCCAAGAAAAGATCAGATCACATAAGTCATCTCAGGCAGGTTTTTGAAATATGCCGAAAATATGGTATCTCCTTGAACCCAACTAAGTCCATCTTAGGTGTTGATGAAGGTAAGCTGCTAGGTCACATCATAGCAAAAGACGGGGTAAAAATGGATCCCGAAAGGGTCGAAGCCATACAAAAGGTTCCTTTACCCCCAACCAAGAAAGCCCTTCAATCCTTTCTTTGACAGATAAACTTCGTTAGAGGGTTTATTCCTAACTTAGCTGAGTCAATGAAACCACTCCTTAAATTGCTAAAGAAAGATGCTAAGTATGAGTGGTCAGAAGAAGGAAAGATTGCTTTTAAAACAATTAAGGATGCAATTGGCAAATCACCAATGTTGATTAGTCCGAATTATTCAAAGGATTTTCAAATTTTTTCCTTTGCTTCTGAGGATACTATTGCAAGGATTTTGCTCCAGAAGAATAATGAGGGTCAGGAGCAACCCATTGCGTTTATGAGTAAGGCATTACAGAATTCAGAGCTTAACTATACTAGTATGGAAAAGCAAGCATATGCCTTAGTCAAATCTCTCAAACATTTCCGGGTCTACATAGGCTATTCAAAGATTGTAGGGTATGTCCCTCACGCAGCAGTAAAGGACATCCTTGGACAACAGGATTGTTTGGGAGATAGAGGAAAGTGGGTTTCTAAAATTCAAGAGTATAACTTAGAAATTAAACCCACAAAGTTGATCAAAGGTCAAGGTTTAGCTCAAATGCTCATCAAAGGAAATGAACAAGTGTTGGACTTAGTATGCCAAAACAATCAAACTAGGCCAACCTTGTCATTAGAGCTTCAAAAGCTAGAACAATACTAATGGTATGCAGATATCTTCTACTTTCTCTCAAACCTTACTTGCCCAAGTCATTTGATTGGTCACAAGAGGAGGGATTTAAGGTTGAAAGCAGCAAAGTATTGTATCATTCAAGACGGCTTGGGGTCGAAGAACCCTGATGGAGTGATACTCAGGTGTGTTGATGAGCTAGAGTCTAAGAAAGTTTTGGTTGACTTCCATTCAAGATTTTGTGGTGGACACTATGCGGATAAAACTACCTCCCACAAAATCCTCAGAGCAGGTTATTATTGGCCGACCATTTTCTCAGATGTACACAAAATGGTCAGGGGTTGTCCGCAGTGTCAGCTATTTTTAGGGAAGCAAAAGCTAGCAACCTTGCCTCTTCAGCCTGTGGTTGTCGAAGCTCCTTTTCAGCAGTGGGGGCTTGATTTTATAGGTTAGTTCAAAGACAATTCAAGTAATGGTTTTACATGGATAATTACAGCCACTGAATATTTCACTAAGTGGGTAGAAGCAATACCCACTAAGCATGCAACCGACAAAGTGGTCATGGATTTCCTTGAAGATAGGATAATCACTCGGTTCGGTGTGCCCGCCAAGATTACCATTGATAATGCCAAGGCCTTCAGTTCTACAGATTTATCTGCTTTCTGTTTTAAGTATGGCATTGTGTTGTCCCACTCTTCAAACTATTATCCCCAAGGTAATAGTCTTTCTGAATCCAGCAATAAGAACTTGATGAATATTCTCAAGAAAACGGTAGGGGATAATAAGAGGCCATGGGACAACAAAATAAAGTTTGCATTATGGACAGACAGAATAACTAAAAAGAGTTCCACCGGTAAAATCCCCTTCAAGCTTGTCTATGGTCTTGATGCTACCTTGCCAGTCCACCTTAAGCTTCTAGTGTATCAGTTTGTTCAAAAGTACGGTCTAGATGAGGATTACCAACAGAACATGATTGATCTATTGATAGAGTTAGACGAAAACAGATGGCAGGCATTGGATCATAGCATAAAGAATCAGAGCAAGGTAAAGAGGACTTTTGATAAGTCTTCACGACAGAGAGTCTTTCAGGAAGGGGACACGGTCCTTCTTTGGGATAAAAGAAGGGAAAAGCCACGTAACCATGGGAAGTTTGACAACTTATGGACAGGTCCATATATTATACAGAGTTCAGCTGGCAGGAATTTGTTTTACCTAAATAGGTTGGATGGTGAGAATTTGACCCTTCCAGTCAACGACCAACTTCTCAAGTTGTTCTTCACAGAGGTCATCTGATGCCCATGGGGGCATCTACTGTATCATACTCTCCAACCCTTATCTTTGTACATTATGTTTTGTCTTTTCTGTACATTATTTATCTTTCTGTACTATATGCACATGTATACTAATCCTTTGTTGTATTATATGTATTTGTACTTTATCATTTGCAAATTGTGTTTAATGTTGGTTTTATATGGATATGATTGATGACATGCGTCCATGATGTAGGAAGCATAGGTCTGGATTCTCGCATGGCCTCCTACAGATTTAAGATCAACCACACGTCCCCATATGGAGCCAATGTTATCCACCAGTTTGCACAAGCTGGATTTCCTGAAGAGCCGGCAAATAATGAGCAGTCAGTGCTCATATGATAGAGTTCAGAATTCAGCCGGTCTTGCAAAAGACCCATTTTTTCCCGCATTTCCACCTTTGTAATAAATGTCCTAAGTATGAGATATTGTAAAAGGCTATTGGCCACCTAAGAACTAGGAGTGAGCACATAATTTGGAGTGTTTTTTTCTACTTGTTAATTATTTCCTCTGCTTGCTTTTGTGAGCGATTAAATAATTTCTAAGTTTTTTCACTCAGAAGACTATCTCCAGAGTTGGAGTATGTACTGGCGATCAGGTCTTGGCATGGAAAATCCAATGTCTAGTGTCTAAATGTATATGAGCTCATACTAGGACATATTGATTGAGTCATGTGGAAATTGCGGCTAGGTTTGATAGGTTTTCTTTAAGTTTTTAGTGAATTAATTAAATTCCCACAAAAATGGAATTTATTAATTCTAAGTCAATAAATTGTAAAATTGTGGCATCAAACATTGTCAGATGCCATATTTATAATCGTTTTTCAGTCCAGAGCATCATGTAAACCCCTATTTCCCATCTTTCGAGACAAAAAAATGATTATTATCACTAAAAAATCAAATTTACTCGAAAATTACGAAAACTGGGTAATTAAATTAATCTCCTAGATTTTAGGAGACCTGGGGAACATGTTTGAAACACGTTTTTCTCATGTCCCCAGTTGACTGGAGGCCTTGGGCGAGTTTAACTATGGTAGGTTTGACTTGATTGAGATGACATGGACCTGGGGGAGATCCCAATGTGGGAACTCGACCCCACATCCTAGTTGGCGCATTCCTAGAGCATGGGCGCATATCCCAATGTCCCACGCATTCCCTAACTACCCCTCAACTCACACTCACTCCCACTCTCACCTCACAACACTCGCACTCCACTCCACATCACTCCCCTTCACCCTACACCACTCCACCTACACTACACTCATCTCTTGTGCATCTACCCATTCACTAGTGCACCACTCCCTCATCACCCACGCATTTCCTAAACCCTAACTCTAACCCTACCGCATATCTACCTAGGAATTGTCATCCCATTTACTATATAAGAAAGGAGAACCCTCCTTCCTCACTAGTTAAAATTCGTGGGAAGATGTATATACATTGTATTATTTTCTATTTGAATAAAGAATAAAGACTTTGGAGCTCTATGTGGTGTCTTGTGCAGATGTGTGGAGGATCTTCTCCTTTAGTGATGCTTTGAGTATGGTAAACTTATCTTTCTTGCAACTATTATTTGTTCATTGATAAGGTATTAGTAAACTTGTTTTTATTGCTAATTCTTATTATCTCACATTGCAATCTATGATTTCATGTTATTATTGTTTTAATCTCATGTTTTCAAGGTTTTATGTGTAGGGTATTTTAACGGTTTGCTTGCAAGATTGTCTTAAGTTTGCAAGATCTCTAGTTTGGAGGAGTGGAAAGTTCTAGCTTGATCTTCTAACACCTTCAATTTCATCAATCCGGAAGGATTCCCCTCTTCAATACATTAGTTGGACTCCATTATCCAAGTTCTTTGGTTCAAATTATCTCTTTCCCCTTCTCTCTCAAATTTTTATACAAAAAAGTTATTGGTCTCTTTGGTTTTCTGTTGCATGCAAGGACTTAGCTAATCTTAAAAAGATAAATCTATTATATTTCAGTTTCATGCATCTCTAAAAGTTAGATCTAAAGTGTGTTTAAAGAATCTAATCTCTTTCTTAGATCTAGCCCAAACTTGTCTTAAGTTAGCCTTTAATTTCCTCGTATTTTTGGAGGTTAGTGGTAGGGAAATATTTACATGATTTTATAGCTATAAATCTGCAATCTAAGTTGCTTTCTTTGCTGATTTCATATCAGCCTAAAATACCTTAAGGAGGTTAGCTATCTAGCTCTCACTCCTTAGTTATTTTCTCTTGTTTTAGAATAATTTAACTTAGTAATTTTTCCGCAAATTTTTGGATTGACCAAAGACACTTTCAAAGTGTTTTTGGCCATCCTTTGCATTTAATTGTTTGTTGTTTTATTGCATAAATAACAAATACAAGAGGAGGTATGACCCAGAACTTTATAGCTACATTCTTATTTGAAAGTTAGAACCCCACAATAGATCATGCTTTACAAATTGTAAGACAGAAGGTCTTTGAGGAGGCACCTAACCCCCTTCTTGACCAAGAAGAAGATGAATGGACTGCGCCCCTCCATCGGTTACAGGGTTTCTATAATATTAATGCTGATGAGGATGATGACCCTAGGGATGTAAACATTTCAGAAACTGAAGGACAGAGAGACATAGAAGGACCAGGTATTGAATTACCTTTTGTTAGGAAGCCTATTAAAATCAAGAAGGTTAATATTTGAACAGAGAAACTATTGAGATGATGCTACTATTAGTAAGATTACAGAACTATTGCATGAGTATCAGGACTTGTTTCCAACCAAGTTCACAGACATGAAGGGCATTAAAGGGCCCATGGGAGAAATGAAGATTCCTTTGAGAGCAGATGCAAGACCTATCAAGCAGAGACCTTACAGACTGAATCCTAAGTACAAGCAGAAAGTTAAAATTGAATTGGATAGAATGTTGGAAGCAAGCATCATAGAACCAGTTGAAGAATCCGAATGGATCAGCCCTATGGTGGTCCAAGATAAGAAGTCAGGAGAAATCAGAATCTGCGTGGATCCAAGGAAATTGAATGATGCATGTTTACATGATCCATTCCCTACACCTTTTACTGATGAAGTCCTAGATAATGTAGGAGGACAAGAGGTTTATTCATTCACAGATGGATTTTCAGGCTATCACCAGATCAAAATTGCTAAGGAAGACCGACATAAGACTACATTTGCAACAGAATGGGGTTCTTTTCAGTACATTGTGATGCCTTTTGGGTTGAAGAATGCACCAACCATCTTTTCCAGGGTGGTGGTCGAAGCATTTAAGGACTTTTTGCACAAGTTTTTGGAAGCATACTTTGATGATTGGACCGTTTTTAGCCTACTGAAAGATAATATCGAATGTTTGAGATTAATGTTGGATAAGTGCAGGCAATGTCAGATTGCCCTGAATCTGAAGAAGTGTATTTTCTTTTCACGTTTTGGAGTACTGCTAGGACACATTGTGTGCAATCAGGGGTTGTTGGTAGATCCTTCCAAGATTGCTATCATTGTTGATCTACCTCCTCCTACTTTGGTTAGACAGTTGCGCACTGCATTGGAGCACACTGGATATTATAGAAAGTTTATTAATGGTTATGCATAGATAACAACACCTATGGAGAAGCTATTAAAGAAAGATAGTAAGTTTCAATGGACAGAGGAATGCCAACAGAGCTTCAACACACTAAAGTAGAAAATGGTCACTGTGCCTATCTTGGTTTTCCCAGATTGGAGTAAGGAGTTCAATGTTCATGTCGATGCTTCGTCCATTGCACTAGGAGTAGTCTTAGCACATCCAGGAGCGGGAGACATCGACCACCCTATAGAATTTGCTAGCAGGAAGCTTTCTACAACTGAAAAGAATTATACTACCACTGAAAGAGAAGGCTTGGCTATGGTATATGCGCTGCAGAAGTTTCGACACTATTTACTGGGAGGACATTTTAAGATGTTCATTGATCATTCTGCATTGAAGTACTTAGTCAACAAGACAATGTTGGGGGGAAGAATATGCAAATGGTTACTATTATTCCAGGAGTATGACTTTGAGATTGTGGTCAAGCCAAGAAGAATGAATAAAGGACCTGATCACTTATCCAGGTTAGAACATGGCGAGGAACCTACCAATATGGAGGATACACTACCAGATGCACAGCTGTTGGCCATCAGAAAAGTCGATGATCACTTCGCCGAAATAGTCCAGTTCCTCTCCACAGGAATGGCACCTCGCGAGTATACCGTCATTCAGAAGAAACAATTGGTAGTTTGCACTGCAGACTTTCAACTTATAGTTGGACAGTTATATAAGATGGGACCAGATGAGATCTTGAGGAGATGCGTTATGGAGGAAGAAAGACCATTGATTCTTGCAGAAGCACATGAAAGCATCGCAGGAGGACATTATGTAGGGAAAGAAACAGCGCAGAAGGTCCTCAGAGCTGGCCTCTGGTGGCCTAATTTACATAAGGATGCTAAGGAATACTACAGAGCCTGCGATGTATGCCAAAGGATAGGAAAACCTTCTAGAAGGGATGAGATGCCTTTAGAACCTCAGTTAACTTTGCAAGCATTTGAGAAATGGGCTATTGACTTTGTGGGACCCATTAACCCACCAGGAAAGTGCACAGGAGCTCGGTACATTATCACTGCTACAGAGTATTTGACCAGATGGGCCGAAGCAAGAGTAGTTAAGGACTGTAGTGCAGCTACAACTACAAAGTTAATTTTTGAGGATATCATAACCAAATTTGGATTCCCGAAGATCCTTATGAGTGATCAAGGTACACACTTCATTAACAAAAATATTGAAGCCTTGACTCAGGAGTTTGAAGTTCACCATCAGAAGAGCACTCCAAACCACCCACAAACGAATGGCACAGTCTAAGCTTTCAATAAGATTCTGGAGATAGCGCTCACTAAGATTTGCAGTGTTAACATAGATGATTGGGATTTGAGGATTCCAGCAGTGTTATGGGCTTATAGAACTACTTGCAAAAAGTTAACTATGCAGACTCCCTTTAAGTTAGTATATGGCTTGGAAGCCATGGTACCTATGGAATACTTGGTTCCTAGTCTAAGAATTGCAGCATTTATAGGTATGGATGAAATCAACGTTGTTCAAGACAGGCTCGCGTAGTTGGTAGAATTAGAGGAAGACAGGTTTATTGCAGGATTTCATCAGCAGGTACAAAAGGAACGAGAAAAGGCTTACCATGACAGACATATCAAGAGGAAAGCATTCAAACAAGGAGATTTGGTACTGTTATATGACAACAAGTTCATGAAGCATCTAGGAAAGTTTAGGACACATTGGCTTGGGCCATTTGAGGTCGCCCATGTCACAGAAGGAGGAATTGTGCGGTTGAAGACCCTTAATGGAGAATGGAATGATGGTTTAGTAAATGGGAGCCGATTTAAATTTTATTATGACAACCATCTCCCTCACAGCTCTCAGTAAAAGCAAGGAAGAAGGGTCTAGGTACCAGGTGCAGTTGAAACTGGGTGCTAGACATAGAAAAGACAGTCTGCACACGATAGGGAGGGGCAGAGCAGAAAGAACAGGCTGCTCCACGCAGTCTGCAGTTGAAGTAATACAAAAGGTTCAACCCTGTAGTGACTCGGGACAAGTCACAGGTGAGTGTTGGGGGCCTGTTGGCCCTTGGTTGTGTATTAAGGAAGACAACGAAGATTAAGGAAGAAGAAAGACAAAGTACAAAGTGTGCGGAAGGCACACAAACCGAGGAAAGGTCGAAGTGGTTAGGGAAGTAGAAAAGAAGGAGTGAAGTAAAGGAAAGAAAGCCATTGGAAGAGGAAATCTAGGAAAACAAAGCAGCAAGGATGATGGATCGTGGACAAGTCAGCAAGTGGAAGAAGACATCAATGGGTGATTTGGAGCACCTCGCGGAGAAGAAGGAAGAACAAGTCAACGTAGTCCTGAAAAGGCGGGTTATGTGGACCTAGGGTTTTGGTGCCTAGGGTTGTGACACCTAGGCTTCGGTCTAAGGTTGTCTAAGAGTCATGAAATGTATAAATAAAGGTATAGAAGAGTCGAGAGGGGTTCATCATTGGTTTTTATTGGTAGTAAGAAATATTGAGAGATAGAAGTATTTTGTATTCTGGATCTTCAGCTAGGTGCGAAGATCAACCCTGCAGCTGGGTGCGCAGGGAGGGGAGAAAGAGAGAAAGAAAGAGAGAGAGGATTTGCATCTTAGTGCGTAGATAGAACTGTATGTTTTCATCTACTATATCAAGAAACACAGTTCTGTGGGCGTAGCCCTAGGGAGAGGGTGTACCACGTACATCTTGTTGTTCTTTGTGGCTGATGTGGTGTTATTTGCTATCTTTTATACTGTTATTGCATGGTTGTTTCCACCATTAAAAATAGGAGGTATAAACTAACTTCGCGAAGTAAGAAAAGTATTGTTAAGAAGATCTAGATTATTTTGTATTGTTGCTTTGGAACCATCTTGCACTTCCTCTAGTTGTAGACACCTGTGTCCTGCAACCCCATATTGCTACTTCGGTGAGACTTAATCTTCTTCGCAGGTGTTGCCGAAAGGGCCAGTAGTTAGGGTTTGTTGGTGCGCTGTGAGATTTGAACCCTGGGTCTGCCCCTGTGCCAACAAGGATTTATTTCCAAGTTTTTTATTTCAAGTTTTTATTTCATCACCCACTTATGCACAAAACCGGAAGGCCTTGTCCTCCACCTTGTGCACTTGTTGTGGCTGCTTAGTTTATATTTACTTTTCAAGTCATTTCATTCATTCTTTGTTTGCCTGCAACTAGGAGAGTGTTTGGCCAAGCCAATCACCCTATATCGTAAGGCTAGGTAATTAGTTGTGGTTTATTGCTTCTAGTGCTTGTCTTTCATGGTTTAGATCTTAGAAGTTCATTTCACTTCCTTGCTTAAGCCGTGGAGGCATAGTAACTTGTGTTCTTTTCAAGCAATTCTTTTCATTCCAAGTTTTACTTTGCTTTCAAGTTAAATCACTTAACATATTTCAAGCTTAAGTAATCTCCTTTACTTTACTTGCAAAGCACTTTTACTTTTAAGCATATTTACCTTCTTGTAATTTACTTTTCAAGCACTTTACATTGCAAGCACTTAATCCAACTTAACTTAACATAATTTTTAAGGCTCATACCTTAGATCCATAGGATTTCAATCTATCTAGTTAATTAGAGTACCTTTAATTGTCTCAACTTTGCCATCAAAAAATGAACCTAAGGAAGAAGCAGGGGGTGCTAGATCAGGGATGGTCTCACGCACTAGGTGTCCTCCCCATGGAGTACTTTTTTTCTTGGATTGCCCTGTGGAGATAGGGTGTGGCCTTGTTTGCCTCACTTATTGAGCACCCTGTTATCGCACGGTTTGTAGGAAAGGTTGAAAAGCTTGAGTCAAGGGGTAAAACC
>JASDQU010107995.1:179809-190386 GCA_032191745.1 Picea mariana | reverse complement strand
GTTTTGCAGAGGAGACATTCCTTTTTGTGAGCTGTTTAACCAAACATAGAATTGTTCATTGAGCCACAAGCGGCAGGAATACTGCCTAACAAATTGACCTTCTAAGAATAAAAAGCGAAGAAGATTTAAAATGAACTAGAACCTCATAGCAACACTGGCTACTGATTCCACCTGGGTTTTGGTGTTAGGCTCCTCTATTGGCTTAGTTGTGTTTCCCTCAAAGGGTGGATTGGATGAAGCTCTCGCTTGAGTAGGATAGCCCACAAAATTAGCTATTTGTACAACTAGGTCAGAGAGGGCTTCGACTCATCAAGTTCCAAATTCTTCTCTTTGATGCAAGCAAAGGAGGTATTGTTTCCATTCCTTTGTTCCTAATGTCTTGCAGGTGCCTAACTTGCCCGAGCTTTCAAGCTCTTCTCGTCTCCTTTGTTTACCTAGGCGGGTTTCGAACCGAGTCTTCCATCTTGTCGATAGAAGAGTAGTGTAAGTGAGGTCTCCTTGGGTGAAAATCAGATATCAATTGTAGTGGCTAAGACTCTGTTTTAGGGCCCTGACCTCCCTTGTTAGTGCATAGCAGTAGCACATGAATCTTTTGGATTCCATTGAAGTGGAGCCGTGGTAGGAGGGGGGGATTCACAGAGGTCCGAGGTCTGAAGGGAGAGATGCTATTGCGGAGAATGACGGTGAAGGTTTTGTGAGAGATGAGGGGGAGGGTGAGGGAGATTGCTTCAAGAGGACCGAGGTCGCACGAGGGAAGGAAATAGGTGGTTTCCTTCAACATCAAGAGGGATGAATGCATCAAATAATTTTAATAGGGGTGGTGAAGTCCCTTCTTGTGATAACCAAATCACATAATACACCTTAACACTTTAGTCATGCCTTTGGCGATGATCTTGGGGGCCATGGAATAGGCTTGGTGGTTGATACAAGTCCTTTTGAGTTCCAGAGAGTGATCACTTCTTCTCCTGAAGCCAACCAAAGGTTTTCCATGACATTTGTTTCTCAATTTTGATGATGCTTGATGTGAAAAAGGTTGACACTTTTGAAGATTTTTAGAAGGAACGGTTCTTTCTTTTCCTTATTTATCCTTAGCCACTTATTCTTCCCCTCCCTATTATGTCGGCCAAAATTGATGAAACTATAACTTTTGAATGTGAAACATGTAATTATCATACTTTTTTTCCTATTAGCTGTGTATCCTGGTTGTATCAAAAGATTGAAGACAATTTGTTTTTGGTAGTGGGCACAAAAACATGTCGTTATTTTATGCAAAGTGCACTTGGAGTTATGATTTTTGCAGAACCCCGCTATGCAATGGAAGAATTAGAAGGAGATATCTTGGCCCATTTGAATGATTATGAGGAATTGAAAATACTTTGTATTTGGATAAGAAAAGATAGAGACCCCAACATCATCATATGGACATTGGATAGGCACTTGTACGGCATAAATAATAAAAGTGGATTTGGAAAGTATGGCACACAAATTGGAATATGAAATTGGACTTTGTTATGTGGGCCGAGGAGATGATGTGGGAGTCTCCAAGAACAAGGAAATTTATTGAGGTTATCTCTCTTAAGGGTATGATCCCTCAGAATGCAACGAGGGCTTCAACTTCTTGTTGGCTGATTGTGCAATTCCCCAAGAAAAAGAAATTTCTTGTTGTCCTTAGAGATCATAGATGACCCCAAGATACCTACCGCCCCCGTGTTTCCTTTCGAAGCTCTATCAAAAAATAAAATATGACAATGTTGTTGAACTCTCCACTAGTCAAATTATTATTCTCCCATTTCGAGTTTCGGTTTATTCGTTCTCAACGCTCTGACCAACATAGGTTTGATTGGGGGTTGAGGGAGACGTAAGAGTGATTAGAGCCATTGGTGTTGTAATGTTCGAATTGCCGAATCTCATCTCATCTATGAATAGTTTTTGTCAATAGTGTCATGGTTGTGCCCACTATGTTGCTAGGAATGATGGGATCATCTTCGAAGATATGTTTATTGTTGGATAGCAATATTTGGAAAGGGAGATACTCGGGGAGGGAGTACATTTCCTCGCCAAGAGAGAGTGGTTTTTAAATGAAGTTGGATAAGATCTCTCCCAAGTGATGAAGAATTGATTCAAGTCTGCCGGGGGATTTATGTCCACCGACTTGATCTACATATTTGCAAGATTATTTTTCCAAATTATTCTTGTAGTGTTGTAATAAATGGGATATCGTTTCCTCTACATTTTTACACATGGTGCATATTATGTAATGTCCCTTTCCAAATAGGAGCTCCAGAGAGGAGGCTTAATGGTCTAAACCGCCATGTTAGACTATAGCCCGGGCCAATAAAGGGGTAAACAGGGTTACTAGAGGTCACTCCAGTCAAAGGTGTTATGTTCGGAAAGTGACATTGAGCTAAAAATGGTTAAAAACGCTTTTAAGTCATTATGAGCTAAAAATAGAACAGATGAGCTAAAATTAGAAGTCAACTGTGAATTGGGGTTTCAACAATGAATGAGAGTTTCAACGGTGAATTAGGGTTTTGGAAAGCTATAAGAGAAGAGTCAGCGACCTAATTCATGATTATGCAGATTATGACTTGTCATTGAGGAGAGAGGCACATCTCAGGAGAGATAGTTCAATGGATTCCAGGAGGAAGACACCAGTTGGTTGATTTCGGTGTTGAGAGACACACCCTAGTCACCGGGAAGATCACATAGGTCTTCCCTCATTCTTCAACAACAGTTACGCAGGGTCCAACAACAAGGGCGCACTTATCCAGGGTGAGGGCACAACTCCTGAGGAGGTTCAAGGAATCGATTTGTCCCATCCAGGGAGAGTTCATAGATTCCCCTTCGACCTAGTTGAGAGGAAGGCAAGGCACATCTTTTGCCTGGTACTTCGTCATATTTTGACGGAGGAATCATCCAGGGTGCATTTTCCAGACTTGGAAGTGCGACACTTTTGGCGGACACATTCGGTGTTCCCGAGCGAGCATCAGATCAGATTCAGGGAAACCCTTCTGACCCATTTCCCAGTAGACCAAGGCGATCATTTTGAGATACATCTCGGCTGATTCCCACTGTGGAATCACTAGGATGCATTTTTTCAGTGAGAGAGGAGCACATTCCCCCAGGGGGATCCATCCGGGGTCTAGACCCACCAGTAGAGGGGTTGGTCAGTTACCAGTCCTGTGAGCTAGAGCAGGGTGCACCATTTGGGGCAGTTTCCAGGCCATTCCAAGAGGTATAGTTGCCAGGGCGAACTTTCCAGACTCCCAGCAGTTACCGTACGAGCTACCATAGTTCCAGCTCATCCATTGATCCCGCAGTGCTCATCTATTATCGGGTATTATCATTTAGTTTGCTTATTGTATTCTGGCTAAGATCCTTTTGTCTTTTGATCTAACCGAGTGATTCATTTTATTTAGCCGTATTTGGCCTTTGTACTCCGCAGAGATATCATAATATAAACTTTGCAGTCGTTTGTCACATTTGTTATTTGTATGATCATTTATATGCTGTAAATGATTAATCCTACACACAGATTAACAACGTTTCCTAGACTAGCCAAGTCAGGAACATTGCATATTATATGCTATTAATTTTTTTCTTAGACTGTCCATTGTAAGGAGCTTCCCATGGCCCATTAACTAGATGAGGAGCTTGATTTTTGGGAGGCAATCTTCTCTCCATATCACCCCTCCATAACTGAGAGGTCTATGGGTTATCTTGTTGGTGGAGAATGTGCTCGTATCCATGTTTGACATTGTAGCCTTCGGTTGAGGAGCCATAAAGTCTTTCATCACCCAGAGATCATCAAAGGGGCGCATCAAATTTTAGAAGTTGCAGTAGGGAGGAAATCTCCTCTTGAACTTTTGGAGAAGGATGCAAATTGATCCAATCTACCAAATTTCAGCCCTCTTCTTAATCCTATGTAGAGAGATTTGTGATGGTGCTAAGTCCCTTTGATGTAAGCCACACTTTTGCTTCAGAGAGGGCAACATTTTCTCCTAGGGATTGTCCCCCCATGACATTGTCTTCCCAAATGTGGATGTTTTCTCCATTTCTCGGCTGCMATTAGAGGCATGATTGAATTAGAGGGTTTTTAGCATTCAATGGCTTCTAGATTGGGTAACCTATGGTTTTTGGTAGAGGATGGTCCAAGAAATGTTTCCTTGGGCAGGTTTCTAGATATTTTTTGTGCATTGCCTMTTTCCACCTTTCTACTCCCCCTATAATAAATTGCCATGCCACTTTGGCTCCTAAAGATATATTCACGATAGAAAGATCTCTTATCGCCAATACTCCTTCCTTTTAGGGGGCTCTAGAGTATAACCATTTTCCAGTTTATCAAGTTGAACATTTTGGTGTTGTTTCCCCCCCCTTTCCTCATGAAACTTCTGATTGTTTTCCTAATGCCATTAAGAGTGTTGGTAGGGACAAGCAAGGTGGAGCACATGTAGCTAGGAAACAAAGAAATAACATAATTGATAAGAACAATCCTCCCTTGTATGTTTAGCCATTGGGATCCCAAATTGGTTATTTTGGACTTTATTTTTTGAAGGAAAGGAGTCCAATCGGTGGCTTTGACACATTTGAGGAAAACAGAGATGCCTAAGTATTTGAAGGACGATCACTGTGTCTCAAGGGGGAATTTGAGAAATCTTTCTATTCAGGCCAGAAGGGTTGATTGGAGTGTTCCAACCATATAATTTACTTTTCAATTTGTTTACTTGTTCCTTTGAGGCATCTAGAAAATGATCAAGGACTTTTTTGAATTGTTTGGCTATGTTGATGGAGGCTCCTCCTACCAATAGAGTATCATCAATGAGCTAGGAGTAGTTGATGTTTTTTAGGTCTCTTACTTTGCTAATTTTAACTAGGATGTTGTCAATTCTAGTTGCATCCAGAGTATGCCACAAGGATTCCACCATGATGATATAGAGGATGGGTGAGAAGGGACAACCATGCCTCAGGCTTCTGATGACGCTAAAGCACTCAACTAGTCTACCATTGAGGGGAGGTGTGATCCAATTTTTTCCCACACATGCTATGAACCAATCTATGAAAAGCTTGGAGAATCCAAATCGCTTAGGTAATTGACATAGATGAATATATGGTAAACTCTATCAAATGCATTGCTCATGTCCAACTTTATGATCGTTCCTTGTTCACCAACATTATTACTGGAGTGGATGGATTTTTTTCACCAATATGATATTGTCAAAGATCTATGTTTCCCTCACAAACCACTTTGTCTAGGAGATATAATATGGGGAAGAAGCCCGCTAACTTGGTTGCTATGATTTTGGGTAAACTTTTGTAGTAGATGTTGTAGAGGAAAATGGGGTGAAACTATTGAAGGCGGTGTGATTTTCTTTTCTTTGGGAGTGGGGAAAGGATTGCTGAATTGATTCCTCTTAATTTATTCTTTGTTCTAGTATTCTATATCATCCCACATAGATGATACTTGGTATGTGCCAACATGCTTGGTAGAAATGGTTAGTGAATCCATTTGGGCCATGCACTTTGTCTAGTTCCATTGCCCACAAGGCATGCTCTCTCTCCTCCTTCGAGAATTTTCCAATGAGTTTTTGATTGTCCTCATCCTTGATGATGGAGGGGTTGTTTCTTATCATTTCGATCTAGGCCATTGGAGAGGGTAGAGTTCCTTCCAAGGAGACGGATTTAAAATGATCATGAGAAATCTCCTTAAGACTTTCAAAAGTTGTCACCCTCTCTCCTTCTTCAAGATGTATTTCAACTACAAGATTTTTTATTCTTCTCGCGTTGGCCTGTTTATGGAAACACTTTTTGTTTTTTCACCTACCTTCAGCTAGAGGCCTTTGGATTTGAGCCTCCAATAAGTTTTCTCCTCTCTCTGAGCTTTGTAGAGGGCTTGACCCACTTCTTCTTCCTTTTGCTAGATTTCCAAGGTTACCTAGTCTCTTTCCATGTCCAATTGGATGGATGAGAGGGATTCCACATATTACTCTCTTTCCTCTTAGGGGGAGAAGAGGGAGGAATAGGCCTTGTTACCCCTAGTTTTGAATAGTGTTTTCCTAGTGAATTTCTTCACTACCCTAAGTAATTTTCATCACTATTGAGCCTTGGACAATAGGGGTAGTTCTTTGATTTCATGGATTTGACAAGCATGGAAGCTTTGGCAGTTCTGTTGGATAAGCTATGATCATTTGAAGAACCAATAAGGTGGAAGCCTTTAAAAGGAAAGAAGCAACAATTAGATTAAGCAACTAGAAGTATCCATGTGGTATTATTGAAGATCAACTTCAACAAAAAGAATTTTAGAAAACTTGCTTTGTAAACCACTTGTGTAGAGATATTTTGTTAGTAGGATTGTGATCTAGAAAGATTATGTTATGGGGATATCTTGGTTCAATGAGCCATACCCATGTTCCTAGGCTGTATACCTTGTCATGTTCAAAGAGTATCACCATAACTTTCTTTTCAGAATACAGAGGTTGGAGAAATTGGTAGGAACTAATTGTGTATCATATACTAAGATATTTACCGTTAAGATGTTTTGTGTGGATCTACAACCTCAATATGCTATTTACCACTGTAAAGAATCGATTCAGATTCTGAAAAATTAAATCACAACGACCATATTTTCATTGTGAATGAGCTTGTGAAATTGGTATCAATTGAGTTATCAGTGAACAAATATGCTCAAGCCAGAAGAGCCTTGCAAGAATCGATCATATATCCAGTTAAAATGTTTTTCTACGATAGGTCAATTGTTCAGAGGCAAGGTCAGAGCAGGGATTATTTTTTTTTTGTAACTGGTGGAATCGACAACTAGTCGGGCATGTACTTATGTGACACGGGGTCGTGTTATCCGACTGCTACCACTATAATCTCCAAGTGTGCCCACGCTTCCCCATACATGACACACAAGGTAAGCCAAGGTTTCAAACTGGTGACTTCACATAATGGAGTGTCTTAACAGTACACTCCACCACCGATTTCCCTACACCCTGGGGGCCAGAACAAGGCTTATTTATCAAGACTTGGATTGAGTATTTCAAGGAAGAGTTTGCATGGTCAAAGGGACAACATTCTATGCAACAAATCAAAATTTTGAGGCAGTCAGTTAGCATTCTTAGAAGAACAACCATCTATTATGGTTTAATTGGCTTTGAAAAGGTATGACCCATGGTTTAATATGTGTGTGGAGTAACCATCCTTTAGTGGATCCATGAGATTGTTAGAGAACATATGGTCATAATCATTTATTGAGGAATTGAAGGGAGTTTTACTAACAAAGGCCTACAACACAATACTAAAAGGATCCACCTGTGAGATCTATTATTTAAGGGTTTCTGATTTGCTTGGTTGAGGAAATAGTCCCAATCTTCATGGAATCTTTGATCACCAATCACATGTATTTATTGCTAGTGTATCTTGGGGTTGTCCCTTTGATTCATGAACTTATAGGTGGGTAGTTTGGTTACACTTTAGAGATCAAGACATGGAGTTGTTTTCATAGACTCGTTTATGATGTACTCAACTCATTTGTTGGGCACATCACTAGCAAAAACAACATTATATATCTCTGATACCATTTAAAAATGAATGTGTGAAACATAATAAAAATGCAAATGCAACCATTGATGATTTTAATGTCGTGAATGCAAACAACAACATTCACACACACATAAATACATAATAAAACACAACAATTAGACATCAATTAAACACAGTGGATAGAACACTTATCTTTATCAATATTTACACAACCGGTTGTAGATGACAAACGTTCCACCCAACCATAGAATTTGTTGCTCCAGTTCTCTCAAGAGAAGGTTACCCATGAGATGAGACTATGAATCCACAAGAACAGACAAACTCTTATGGCTGGATAATGCCCACTCTAACAATCCAATACTTATTAAATTTGCAATGACATGACTCTTATAGTAATTCCAACCGCCCATATCTCTTCCACATCAGTTTGCACCACCCAAGGGATGATATTTCCTTCTCTACATTGAAGTTCCTCAGAGAATCGCCATCCCCTCTAAGGCCCCAACATAGACTGACCAAGAATCTCTCAGATAGGGGCTCCATGAATTCCAACTATAACAAGAGTGCTCACAATAGCATTTACACATGCTCCTTTAGGTATTTTCTCAACAAAAAATCACTTATAGGGATGGTAGCCTCATTCTCAACATAATTCACAACTCCAACAAGTTGTCTTCAACACCTACTATGACTACCTCCCTTTTCCCATCACTTAGCTCTGTTTTTCCTCCTCTTGCTAACTATAAAAACTGCTCTCCTTCTCTAGTCAAATTTCCTTTCCCATGCATGGTTGACTCTCATAATTCCCTAAAATGATTGTATTCAACCCATGTTGTTATAACTAGGTGATATGGATCTCTCACCCACCTCTTACATGCATTGAATGATATCATTCCCATCATAAATGTACTTGACCCATGTTGTCATAACTAGGTGAGATGACTTTCCCACTAACCTCCTACATGCATTCAATGATTGGTTTTAATAAGTCATAGGAGGATTATATGGTAATGACAAATTACTTTAGGAAAATGACATGAGATTATAGGCATGTGGAGTTTCTCCTAGGACCCCTCCTTTCAACCCCCCTCTCTTGTGGAATCATAGTCCTCCATGACTCTATCCATGCCCGTCTACGACTGGCGGTGTATTTCATTTTTATTATTTTTCGATATGCAATGTTTACATATTATATCGCTTATTCCTCGACCATTCATCATAATATACGATTATACATTTCTAAACTAGGGGTCAAAACTGGGGTGTTACAATCCCCTCTTCCTTGTTTTTTCACTGTCCTAAGTGCACATTACCATATAGGTGTACATGTATACACATACAAAATTTTAGATCACACTACATGATACTTTCGTAGTTTAATGACTCACAATAATTCCAACCAACGATCTCTCATTCCTCATAGTCTATACAACCCAAGGAAGTGTACCCCCTTCACTGCAATCCCTCAAGCTGTCTCACTTCCCTTCCAAGGCTCTAACACAAGTTGGCTAGGGAGTCTCAGAGTTTTGGTTCTAGGAATTCCAACTGCCAAAATGGAGTCTTTGTACACTTATATACAAATGTAAATTCAAATTTCTTCAAAATTTGCAAAACAATGCGGGTAATCCTTCTGTATGGCCTCCTTGTGCTCCCATGTGGTGTCCTCAGAACCGTAGTAGCTCCATTGAACCTTTAGTAGGTTGATGGATTCATTCTTGAACACTTTGACTTTTCGATCTAGGATGTGCACAGACTCCACCCAAAAGTATCATTTGTGCTCCACCTGAATCACAATCCAATCAATCATGTGGTTAGGATCATACACATACTTTTTCAATAAAGACACATGAAGCATATTATAAATACACATGTGTAGGAAATGCAGGAATGTATGCAATTAGGCCTATCCTATCTAAGATCTCAAATGGCCCACAATATCTTGCTTCCAACTTTTGGCAACTTCCCAATTTCAACGAGCTCATTTTTACCTTACTTTAAGAAACGCATGCTCGCCCGCTCTAAATTCTCTCTGCGCCCTGCCTTTATCTGCATAATTTTTTCGTCTCTCTCTTGGTCTTTAAATTCTGTTTTATCTTTACCATTTTCTCTTCCATTTCTCTTAGTAGTCCTGGCCCAATAATGGCTCTGTTTGTTGGGCGGGTTTCATTTTCTACCTACAAGGCTTTAGACGAGCTCATCTTCAACAATTCTTGATACCCATTGTCATAAGAAAACTCAACCAAATTTGGATAGTTTTGTCACCTAGAAGGCTTGTCCATTACATACATTCTCAACATATATTCAATAATTTGGTTGACCCTCTCTTTCTCACCATTTGATTCTGGATGATATGATGTGCTAAAATTTAGATTTTTCCCAAATCCTTTAAATAACCCTTTTCAAAAATTTGATGTGAACTTGGAATCTCTGTCATACACTGTTGCTTTAGGCACACCATGTAGCCTAGAAATTTATTTCATATAAATCTCTGCAATTTTGGTTTCTTTATGAGTCATCTTGATTGGAATAAAATGTGTAGCCTTTGTAAACTCGTCCACCACTACCATGATGGAATCATGCTGCCTTGATTTTTTGGGTAGCTTAGTGATGAAATCAATAGTAACAATCTCCCATTCCCATTTAGGAATGGGTAATGGTTGTAGCAATTCTGTTGGATGTTTGTGCTCAACCTTTACCTTTTGGCATTCCATGCATTTGACTATATAATCAACCACATCTTTCTTCATTCCAGGCCAATAATACCAGTCTCTTACAATTGCAATTTCCATTACAAGAAATTTGCTCCAAAAATGGGTCTTGTAAGAAAAACTATGTTTGTTCAGTTGGAAATTCAATAACCAATAGAATTTCAAAGAATTGAGTCAATCGTAATGGTTGAGTTGGACATATAAAAATCAAGGATGATTATGTGTCATGTTTTTATTTGACAATATTCAACCATATGTACACGTCAACTTAGTTAAGATCTTGGTGAGATCGTCTCAAGATATGTTCAATATCTTTGAAATATTCAATAT
>JASDQU010107995.1:167732-179709 GCA_032191745.1 Picea mariana | reverse complement strand
CAAGCCCTTTTATTGCCTTATCTTTCTTTTATTGTTTTTTTACTACAAGGTCTGACGAAGAGGACACTGCCTTGGCTTGGTGGCCAGAGCTGACAGCGTTACCCACTAGTATCTTCGCAGAAATGAGAAGGCTGGCTCGTGATGAGACCCCCTTTCCTTTGGCCATGTAACCAAAGGTCACTGCCCTGGCTTGGTGACCAGATGGTGGCAATGTCATACTGCTAAATGCCTATGAACATAATGGGCCGGCTCGTGATGAGACCTCCCATCCTCTTGGTTAGGTCTTGCATTTATTTACCATTTTTCTTAGGGTCCCTTAGTTTCTTATCGAGAGGCTCTTTATTGCCTTCTCGGGGATCCCCTGGGCGAAGCATCTCTAGGTTTTATTTCCTATGGCTTTTATCTTTTACCAGTTGCTTTTACCCCCTGGGATTTTAGCCCCTTCTTCCCACAAGACAAGATGTAACCCTGAAAGGTCATCCTAATGGCCAGACTAGGGGAATGGGATTGATGAGCGGGGTATAAGATGTAAAAGTGATAAGAGGGAACAGACGATGGCTCTGCAAATCCTCCTTGGTGGCTAACCAAAACCCATGAATACCAGCTTGCTAAGTTACCCCATCAATCACCCCAACAATGGTCAAGTGGATTAGTGTAAGATCCAAGTAGTCATCCGAGATGAAAGGAACCTAATGCATATATAAGAAGGTTATAACAATCAAATATGACACATACCATGATACCTTGGACCAATTACCTCATGGAGCAAGAGTCCTCTCCGATGCAAGCCCAGGCCGGTAGTGATGGATGTTGCTACTGCTGACAGGACAAATCTGGCTGAGAAGAAGAAACATGGGCCCTCAAGGGCCATGCTCAAGTCGATCCGCTCTCGTACTCCATGTCTAAGACCATGTGGGCCTCGAGACATGATCTCCTAGTTATCCCTAGATATCGGGGATAACAAGCCCTAGCGCAACTTAAAAGACCAGAATCTGCAAATTGTTTAACGAAATGCCACAACAAAAAAAAACATAAAAATTCATGAAAAACGCAATGTTCTTGGCATCTTGTCTTGGGAACATTACACCTCCTTACCCATATTGGTATCATGCAGCTTAGCCTTCAAGGCCATCTTCTAGTTCTCATTCTTCGCCTCAAATAAGTTCTTAAGTGCATCCCATATCTCTTTGGTTGTCTTCTTCTCAGTTAAGTGTGTAATGTTCCCGACTTGGCTAGGCTAGGAAATGCTGCTAATGTGTGTGTAGGATTAATAGTTTACAACATATAAATGATCATACAAATAACAAATGCGACAAAAGACTGCAAAGTTTATATTATGATATATGTGTGGAGTACAAATGTCGAATGCAGTTGAATAAAATGAATCACTCGGCTAGATCAAATGACAAAAGGATCTTAGCCGGAATACAATAAGAAAACTAAATGATAATACCCGATAATAGATGAGCACTGCGGGATCAATGGATGAGCTGGAACTGTGGCAGCTCGCACGGTAACTACTGAAAGTCCGGAAAGTTCACCTTGGTGGCTAAACCTCTCGGAATGGCCTGGAAACTGTACCAAATGGTGCGCCCTGCTCTAGCTCTCAGTTCTAGTGACTGACCGGTCCCTCTGCTGGTGTGTCTGGACCCCGGATGGATCCCCCTAGGGGGATGCGCCTCTCTCTCACTGGAAAACTGTGCCCTAGTGATTCCACCATCGAAATAGGTTGAGATGTGTCTCAAAATGACCGCCTTGGCCTACTGGGAAATGGGTCGGAAGGGTTTCCCTGGATCTAATCTGATGACCACTCAGGAACCCTGAATGTGTCCGCCAAAAGTGTCGCACTCCCAAGTTTGGAAAATGCGCCCCAAATGATTCCTCCGTCGAAATCTGACGAGGAACTAGGTGAAAGATGCGTCTTGCCTTACTCTCAACTGGGTCAGAGGGGAATCTCTGAAGTCTCCCTGGATGGGACAAGTCAACTCACTGAACCTCCTTAGAAGTTGCACCCTCACCCTGCATAAGTGCACCCTTGCTGTTGGACCTTGTGTAACTGCTGCTGAAGAATGATGGAAGACCTGTGTGATCTTCCCGGTGACTAAGGTGTGTCTCTCAACATCGAAATCAGCCAACTGGTGTCTTCCTCCTGGAATCCACTGAACTATCTCTCCTGAGATGCGCCTCTCTCTTCAATGACAAGTCAAAATCGGCATAATGATGAATTAGGTCGCTAACCCTTCTCTTATAGATTTTCTAAACCTTAATTCACTGTTGAAACCCTAATTCGTTGTTGACTTCTAATTTTAGCTCGTTTGTTCCATTTTTAGTTTATATTGGCTTAAAAGCGCTTTTAACCACTTTTAGCTCAATGTCACTTTCTGAACATAACACCTTTGACTGGAGTGACCTCTAATAACCCTGTTTACCCCTTTTCTGGCTCTGGCTATAGTCTAACGGGGCGGTTTAGACCATTAAGCCTCCTCTCTGGAGCTCCTATTTGAAAATGTACATTACAAAGTGTGGGATAAGGTGATCCTTCACCCCATCCAGAATAATCCTCTGAGCCTTAGCCTCCTTGACCTCATGAAAATCCAAAGCAACAGGATCTGCTGCGGGAACCACAACAACATAACTGACATAGTTCCAAATCTTGTTCTCCTTGAGAACAACTGACATCCAGACTTTCCACTGCAAATAGTTGGAGATGCCATCCAACCGATCTTCAAATCTAATGCATGCAGCCATATTCCCTGTCACAGCTCAAGGAAAACAATCACAAATTTTCCCTCTTCAACCTTGCCCAAAAATCTCACTGCTCACTGTCACTCAGAGACAAAGCTCTGATACCATGTAGATTTTAATGACAAAAATCAACAAACAAATATTTTGTCATACACTTAGCAACCTAGAGATAATTGTCTTGCATGAACTCTGAAATGTCTCAAACCCACATTCAGAAATTTCCATAAGCAGAAATACACATTGCTAAGAAAATATGCAGCGGAAATAAATACAATGAACAACATTCAATCACCCATGAAAAACTCAGAGATTTAGGCAAAAGCCATGGAAAACCCCAATGTGGGGAAACCCAATGAGAGAGAGAGAGATTTTATTATTCATCTTCAGGAAAGTACATATCAACAACAAGCTCACAATTTCCAGCCAAGAGAAAATACCTTACAGCACCAAAACTGTCCCCCACAAATCTGCCTCGATTTCCATGCCAAGTCCGTACTGCTGTACAACCCACCCAGAATTGCAGCGCCTCGAAAATCATGCAAACAACCTACTGTACGGACTGTTTTGTACGGCCCAACAACAACAAAAAATCCTTGAAAATTGTGCCAAGCCCCGCCTCGATTTTCATGCCCTTTTCTTCTTGTTGTACGGACTGTATGGATCCGTACAGTATGGCCTCCCACAACAGAAAAATAACTTAGCAATGAAACTGATATGCTCCCTTGGGATTTGTGCCCACTTTGTTTTGGGAAATGTGCCCTCTATGCTGCCCTAATGTTCCTCTCTCAAGCCTACTCGAAAATTCTCTCTCAATCTCCTCTTGTGTCTTGCACACTACCCAATGCATTCTTTTATAAATCTGAAAATGACCTTTTACCTCCCAAGTGTCTTTTGACCTTCCCCAACCCTAAATCCAAAGGCCAAGATCTAATCTTGCCTTTTTCAAGATCAAGGGTCATGATTCATTCCCTCCAAAATGAATCACTTAAAATATTAAAGTACATTTCACTTTATTACATAAGTGCACTTTACGAAATAAAGTCATTTTAAAATTAAAAGGTACACTTTATTAAAAAGTCACTTTAATAAAAGAACACTTTACAACTTTATAAAAACCCATTACAAAGTTAAGTGCCTAGTAGTGTAAACATAAGGTTACATCCGCATACAAGACAAAACATGTGGAGTACCTCTCGAGCTAAAAAGATAATAGAACTGGCCATTCCGACATTAGACAATGTTTGCAAGAATCATTGAGTACTAGAAAAAATATGATGAAGACATGAAGTAAAGAAAAAAGGAGAGTCTTAATGAAAGAGTCAATTTGACAGAGATGATTGACAACAGAAAGAAGACTAATGAAGAGAGAAGATGATGTTGACTCCAAGACAAAAGTAGATGACAAATAAAGGTGCAAGCAAAACAAAAGATGTAAGAAGAAGAAAGACAAAGGAATCCTAGACATGAACAAAAGAAGTAAAAGGAAAGGGCATATTGAAGAGGAAAGAGAAAAGGACGGCAGAAGAAGAAGCAGTGAAAGAAATAGAAGGAAAGAGGAATAAATCAGTGGAAGAGAAGCAACAGACAAGGAAAAAAGTTTGATGCAGCAAGAAGGAAGATGTAAAGGAAAGGAAAGAATTAAGGAAGCAAAGCAAGGTAAAAAATAAATACCGTGTGTTCAAATTGAATTGAGATGCAGATGCAGTGAATCCATGAAAATGACATCCCTAAGGAATGGTCCTTGAATAATGTATTGATGATGGTCTTGGTCTTAGATTTGTATAAAGGCTAGATATGCCTAAGTTGAAATGAAATTGTATGTACCTGATGTAAGCCTGATAAGGCATGTATTCCCCATAATTTGTTAAGTTTGTGGTAATCTAAGAACCACTTTGTAATGGTTTATGGTCAGCTGAAACCACTAATGTAATGAAATCCATGAGAGAGAATTTTCTCAATCATGGGCGAAACCCTCGATTTGAGGTAGTCGACACCTAGAAAAAACATCGATCTGAGGTAGTCAGCAAGATTGCAAGTCATTGAAAAGGGGTTTGTGTAGTTGAGCATGAAAGGGAGATTGCATGTCATGAAAAAGGGGCTTTTGTGGAGCGAACTATGAAATAGGAGTTTGCGAGATGACAGGGAACCCATTGACAGGAGTCCATGAAGAAGTTTTTGTTCCTTGGGAGTCTGATGCAGGAGCATCGAGAGCATGGCTATGGGTGTGTCAAAAACCCAAGATGAGGATGATGATGATGATGGTGATGGTGATGCAGGGGGAATAAAGGTAAAGGTATGTAGATATGTGATGGAAGAATGGTTGATGAGCTGGAAGAATGGTTGATGAGCCATGTATGAGAAAGAGTTTCCTAGACAACCGGGGGCTAGCGACCCATGTATTCTAGTGGATGGTTACTTTTTTATATGGACTTCAACAATGTTTATGTTTGCAGGTACAAGAGGACGAAGATCAAGGATGAAGAAGGAAGAACACCAAAGATTGTGGAAGATCGAAGATGAAGGAAAAAAACAAGAAGATGGAAATGGAACCAATTCAAAGGAGAGTTGAAGAAGGCTTATTGAGTCACAGGTATTCATTAAGGGGGGAGTATGATATAAATCCTACTTGTGATCATGAATAATTAATTAAATGATAAGCTTTGTAATGATGTAGACTAATTCCATAAAGTCTACATGAGAGTGAGATGAGGAGAAATGAGCGATGTTGGGGATATGAAGATTTGTTGAGAGACTCATGGAGATATGTTGAGAGATTTAAGGAGATATTGTGGAGAGAGTTGTGGAGATGGTTTGAACCAACCATCTAATTATGTAATAGTTGTTATGGTCACCTATTGTTATAAAAGGGACCATTTGTACAAGAGAAGGTAACAACAACCTGGGAATGGTTTTAAAATAAAATTTCCCCTTCGGGGGTTTGGAGCACGTATCTCCTATGCCCCTTGCTTTACAAAAAATGTAGTGTGTTTTTGTGTGTTTTATTCCATTGCACCTCTAATGCCATCACATCTACTCGTCCGAGCAAGTCGTTGGGCTCGGGAGCGAGGGTTCTTTGTGTCTCCTCAGAGATCTTACTCTCTATGGCTTTACTCTATAACATTGTATTTCATTTTATCTTTTGCATTTTTCCTTTATAGGAGACCTTTTAGTACTCTTGCTTTGTAATGGCATCATTGTACTCAACAGTCCCTTTGACCTACTTTTTGGTCATTAGCCTGACATTAATAAAATTATTTTATCTTATCTTATCTTCCATTAGGAATTCCCTAGGGAGTTTCATATCTCTTTCCTTCGATGGCTCTTCCAGGCTTATTTCCAATTGGGAGATTTTTTATTCATGTTAACATTTGTGTTCGATTTCACTATGTTGGAGTCCCTTCCATTGGGAAAATGAATCTTCCAAGTTGATACATTTGACAATGGCCTTTGATCCAAGTCCTTATCATGAACATGCCCACTCAATGCCCCCATATGAGGAGTGTCGTCTTAGTCTCTTTTTGCCACATCTAATTGTTAAATTATTTGATTCCTTTGCCCAAATAATCTTGATAATGATATACATTCAAGCCATAGTTAATGAACCTTACAATTGAGCAAATACCTACGTGTACCTATTAATGAATGTTTACTCGTGGATCAACATCTTCACCTTTGGACAATTTCTTCCATGTGTAGCTATGTGTCTCATACGTGTATAGATGAGGGAAATGTTGCAAGTTCCTATGTCGTACCATCTATCCCCTAAGAGGAATCATTACTCTATATGAGGCCTTATTTTCCATATAATTGATTATACATGCCGCCACATAATATTCACGAATCCATGTGTATACGTGCTTAAATGTTTACCACAAAAAAGGATTTAACAACCGATATTTGTATGAGTTAATATGATCACTTTCAACTCTTTCACTTGCTATGATTGCATATAGAGATGGTCTCATCGTTGAAGTTCAACTATGTACCCAATGTTAAAATTTAACTTTCAAGATTCAACCTACATCTTAGCATCATACATTTTATTTTCTCAAGAATGATTCTGCAACAAAAGTATCAACTATATCCACTTTCGGTAAGAATCATTCAACAGGGGATAGGCTAGTGAATCTGGTTAGTAAACCCATTATTGCCAGAATCTGATTGTCTGTGAAAAAATATCATAAAATTTACAAAAAGAGTTTCCCATTAATTTCCAAGGGTTTAGTAAACATACCGGATTCAGAATTCTCCCATGATTTTCCAACCTGCCATGGCTTACACATGCTAATGTATTTGTTCAAAATGTACAGCTGTACATCCAACCTGCTAGCGGTATTTTTAGCTGTTCGATTTACTTTTAATTTTGTTTGTAAATAAATGCGGCAGTTGGCATTCTGTGGAAGCTGAGTGTTTCATCTATCCATAGTTGTGTGTGTCTGTTTTGAATTTTAATAAAGCAGTGTTGCATAGTTATTGTGTACTTTTCCTCTGTTTCTCTCTGTTTTGGTTGTCTCTCTCCCTCTGTGTTGTAGCTGTTATTTTTCTTATTGTTTAACATGGTATCACAACCAGTCCAGGGGAGAGAGAGCATTTGTGTGAGCCAAGACAGCCTGGAAACACAATGAAAGGGCAGACTTTTTTATGAGAATGCTGAAAATTTGAAGGAAAAAGAAGAGACTTTGGAATTTTATTTTAGGAGTTATTTTTCTTCCAATCATGTGAACTTGTTGGAGGAAGTGTGGAGTTATTCATACCTATTGCTTGTGCAATGGCAGTGCTTGAAACACTTGGAGTTTACATGGAGAAAAGTTTGTGAGAATCTGTGAGAATAGTTTTGAGGTAAGAGGGAGTGAAAGATGCATAGGTAAGAGGAATCAAGGATTCACATTTGGAAACGTGACTATGCTATGCCTCCAAGTATCGAGAACCATTTTAGGTGCTTGAAAGTTTTTCTTAGGTGAGTTTTACAATAGTCACCAAATTGCAAATCTTTGTTTCCACCAGTGGAAGATATCGAGAACCTATTGCAGAGCACATGTGGGAATTCTACATGGAGGAGGAGGTGCATGCAGTTCAATGTTGTTGGTAGTGTAACCAATGGTTAGATGGATTTTTCTTTTTATACTTAATTGCTTAGTTTTTTAAATATGTACAGTGATATATCAAGCCAGCTGGCAGTATTTTTCAGTGGCCAGATATATTTGATTTTGTTTGTAAATGAAAGTGGTGGTTTGTATTTTTGTTGAAATTGAGTGTTTCAACTATCTATAGTTAAATATATGGTAAATATCCCAATTGGACCTCAAGCCTAGGAACATTATCACCATCTCCTTCAGCATTTATTATATATCAAGGAGTAGGCTGTCATTATTGAGCCAACATGCTATTAAATTAATTGCGTTCAACACCACCTACATTGGATACGGACGAGAATACTAAACCAACATAGTGGCTCTTAATAATAGGTAGAACCCAACCACAAATGCCACACACCAAAGGCATCATGCAGGGTGAGAGAATGCTTGCCAGGATTTGAACCGAAGACATCTTCACGGAAATCACCCCAAGTTGCTACTAGATCACAGCCCAATGTATGTCTATTTTGATTAATAAAGTACATAGTTATTGTGTACATTTCCTTAATTTCTTTCTGTTGTGGTTGTCTCGCTCCCTAGGGTTGTCGTTATTTTTCTTATTCTTTAACAGTGTTAATATATGCTTTCATAAGAATCTTGCCTCTATACCCCTCCATAAGTTTTTTTCTTTTTCTAGGAAACCAAGATAAGAAGGCATCACAGAACTCATCCAAATTTATTTTCCATTTATTGTTAATAGTAAATACCATGGAATTTTCCAGGGAAAAATACTTGGCTACGGAAGATTCTTCAGTCAACTATCACAACTAATCCTAATTTTGGAGATCTTGCAAATTCTCGCCATAAGATTCATTAGAAATTATTGAGATCCGCTCGTCACATAGCACTTGTGATCACCTTTCCCTACGGACATGTATATTGAATAAGTCTATGAAGCTATGAAGTCCTATACTCAGGTGATGGTAATTACCATATGCTAGATTCTCATCTCAGTAGGATTTACAAATGATCATGCATGTAAAACAATCAAACGCGGATTTACAAGTGATAATGCATATAGAACAATCACGCACATGTAATGCCAATAAATAACATAGGATTCGATTTCATCCTGGCTCCTCTTGAGGGCAAGGTTAAAATTGGAAATCCATCCCTACCAAAAGTCCTCCAACTATAGTGGAAAAACAAAACCACTCAAGTGCCAAGATAATACACAATGATTTCTAGGTTTCCCCGTGCAGCATGTAAAGCCCAAAAGCCTTTGCTAACAACAATGTTTGATACCCCAAACCATGGGTTCATTGAAGTCAATGGGATTACCCTTCAAAACCAAAAAACAAAAAGTTTTTCGATTAAGTTTATCTAAATATTGCCCATGCATTTGCATACAAGCACTTCGCATTTCCTCATGGGTGAATGTATGGCACAACCATGTAACATGACATCATTCTTCAATAAATGATTGATCAACGACCATTTCTTATAAATAAGATCATGATTCTCGCACAATGATTGTTTTGCATATTAAATAGCACCATAAGCACCAATAGTTTTGCATATTCAATAGCATTATAAGCATAATATTGCGTATGCAAAAAATAAAATATATTGAAAATTATTCATTACTCATAAATCTTAGGTTTTTTTATGTTAAGCATAATATTGCGTATGCAAAAAATAAAATATATTGAAAATTATTCCTTACTCATAAATCTTAGGTTTTTTTATGTTACACTACAATAGGGGTATATATCATTCTAAGGTGGTTAGATGGTTAGAATTGAAATATTATATGATATACTTCAATGTAAAATAATAAATTGTGATTTTTCATAGTTAAAAATCTACATTATAACATAAACTTATCATGGCATTCTCTAACTTTGTGAAACACAATACATTATATGATATACTTCAATGTAAAATAATGAATTGTGAATTTTCATAGTTAAAAATCTACATTATAACACAAATATATCATGACATTCTCTCAACCTGAAACATGACACATTTGGATGTCATTCTTATAATTTTATGGTATTGATTTATTATTCAATTTTGTTTTATTTGTTTATTTCTACCATTCACAATTATGAGACATGTGAATTAAAAATTCTTAATTAGATACATCCTAGAATGTTTTTTCTTATGCTTGTCTTTATTGTAATAAGTATACATTAATGCAAACACCAACTTAATGCCTCTTACTTTAGTCATTGTTTATTGTGTGGAGGAGATGACAACATTAATAGATACCAAGTTGGTAAAGTAAACTTGGAGTAATTAGGGAACTCGAATCTATCTTGTTGATGTTGCAAGGAACCTAAGAAGAATGCAAACAAAAAAATAGCAAATAGAGAATCTAAGAAGCCTAAACGTTTAAAGAATGTAAATAAAGCATACAAGTAGAATATAACACAAATTAGTTTGCACAAATAAGTTTATTCACTATCAAACTTTTTATTTTTTTCAAATTTAATGACATAAGATTAGGAAAGAGCTTATAATGTGCATTATTTTCTAACCTTGCTTATATAATCTAAATATGCATGTGGAAATCAATTAACTTAATGTTTGGTCTATAGATGTTTCATATGAGTGAAATAGATATGTTGAGTGAAAATTAAAAGGAAAATAAGCTTAAATACACAAACAATTAATATGCAAAAAAAATTATATTCATTGGATTATGGATGATTTGACTTTGATGATCCATTTTTTTGTTGTGAAATATACTTTGAAAATTATTTATCAGTAACATAGCATAGAACACATTTACATTTATCACCCACAATCTATGGTAAGTGTAATACCTTAGTTTTGACCCATGAATTATAATATGTAATAATCATGTATTAATTCTATGATGTGGTTTACGAGACAAGAGTCAAGCCATGTGCATTGAGTTTTACTGATCCCATTTTTCATTGTAAACATTCCTAGCGTGGAGCTCAAGACCAATGCCCGACTAGTGATTGCATATGTGTCCAAGTGGTGGGCTAGGTTTACAATGTGGTGAGTATATTTTTCATGATATGCTAATGTATATGTAAAAGCATGTAAAAAGGAAAATATATAATAATATAATATCCACCAAAATGGTTGTTTGAGGGAGCAATGAGGGGACTATGATACCATAAGAGGGGAAGAGTAAAATAGGTTGTTGGGTGATTTGACCTTGTCCTTTGTCTTTTGGAAGTACCACCCTTTTTTTCTCATGATTTCTTACAATTTGTACCATCGATCTTTGACTTATGGGTGTAGTCTAAGTACATGTGTCATATCTATCATTCCTTCGGAAGAGAGAGGAGTCATGCAAGAAAGGTCTTCCATTGTCTTTTCCATGCAAACTCTATCATCATTTAAAGGAGACACACATTTTTGGGCATGGAGAGGAGACAAGCTCCTAGGTTATGGGGATGTTTTCCCCTAGTTTTCATGGTTGATATGCTTGTTATGATAAGGATTTCCTATGTGTTTTGTGATTGGTAAGAACTCATAGAAGTTGGGAAAACTTGCTACTAAAATTACGGAAGAAAAATCGACGGTTGCAGAGAAATACCATGCTTGGAATGTCCACAATAGTTGAGGCAATATCTTTAGGCTCGCAACCTTGTTATTGTTATTTATTGACTACCTTGAGGCTAAGTGTTTTTGTCCCATGTTATCACCAGAAGGAAGACAATAAATTTGACTCTTTATGCACACACTAAGGAGTACTATAAGGGAAGGGCACTCTAAGGGATTGTTTAGCAAAGGAGTGGGTCTTCCTTCTGTTGTGTCTAATAATGGAAGAGAGTGCCATGGCTAGGCTAATGGCTAGATTAGGGCTCAGAGAGATTTTTAGTGAAAAAGTGTCTTGACATGAGAGTAATGGGCCAGGTTGAGTGATTTTAGAGCCCTATATGAGGTTTCTTTGCCTTGGTGGTATCGTGGTTTGGCTTGAGGGTGGAATCCATAGTTAATTCCTATGGCTGGGTGGAAAATCACTCCTCAACAACTAGTTTGGTGGACATGGCTTTATTTGCATATAAGTATTCATGGTTGACTTCTTTGTGGAATGTTTTTTTTTTTTTTTTACTAATGCATTGAGTTGAATGGATAATGAGAGAATTCATAATATGCATTGTTATTAT
>JASDQU010107995.1:154569-167632 GCA_032191745.1 Picea mariana | reverse complement strand
AGATAGCATATGAGGCAAATAAACCTTGTGGGTAGCATTGGATGGCTAAGGAAAGCATCCCAAGGACACTGTAAAATGATAGTAGAGCAATTTGAGTTGATATGGAGTACCCCATCACCTCAATAGGGGTACAAAAGGGCTTGGGTACATGACAAGAAGTTTGTTTTCACTTACTTTGAAATGGTTGCCTAAAATGACATGATTAAGCAATTGGACAAAGGCACAATTTAATGGGAAATCATAAATCTCCTTTCATTTTTTATTTATTTTTATGTTTCTATGATGATAGATTTACTATCACTAGTAAAGCAAGTTACATTGAGATCAAGAACAACAATAGATTTGAGGCCTTTCGAAATTTCAACTTAAATATACTAGACTTTAAACAACTAAGTTGACTTAAAATTTCTAAGCAATTTTGAACTATGTACAAGGGATCAAATTAGAATCTCATTATTAAATTATCTAATGCCTTGTCCAAAATTTGTTTTCAAAAGGGTTTGCAATTTGAAAAAGATTGTGGATGGAAGCAACTCCCTTGGGAACGAGGGGTCAAGGCCCTATTTTTTGTGATAGGGTCCTATGGTTAATACTATTTATTACCTTCTAGACAACCTTTTGCTAAACCTTGTCTAAACTCTCTTTTAATCTTTAATTTAGCATGATGTCAACAACATATGCTATGATGTAAGGACTTTTACATCCTTTCAACAAATTAGTTGTTATGAACCTTCTTATCAATTTATGATGTATCTCATCAATATATTTATAAAACAATCACAAAATCTTTATGTTGTCTTTTATTACAATCTTTTACTCTATAACGACTAGACTTTATTTTTTGCTTACTCTAGTAATTATTTAAATAACATTGATTATATTTCAACTACTATTATAAAATGTTGGTGTATTCTAGTTTATGTAATAGAACCATATTGTTATTATATTATTAGTTTATGTTAGCTTTGAGGCTTAGCTCAAGTAGCCATGAGTTAGATGTGAGTTCTCTCTTTCAAGTTGTGGAGGTGATGGGTTCAACTTTTTTTATCCCCTCGGGGTTAGGTGCTTGGAACTTAGGCACCAATGGTCTTCCCCATTTACCATTGTGAAAGTACTTAGAGGGTTTTCCATAAAGTTTCCTTGGAAAAAAATATTATTAATTTATGTAATTGAAAATATATATATCTAGAAATACAAAAGTTCTACATCCTAAACTTATGTGATATATGTATTTAAATACAAATATATTTAAGAATTGTATTTGATGTTTTGTGATTCTTTTTATTGAATACTATATGGAATAATTATCTAAGTATAAGATGAATAACTTATTTTATTAAGTTTTCAATGAAAAATACATCATCATCATATATGTTACTTAATTATATTTATTAATTCATTTTATATATTAGTTATTAAACTTAACATGTGTTTATTTTTTTCTAATAGGCATGAAATGGAATTAAGATAATTATTTTATCTTAGTGTATTTTTTGACACAGTTTTTGTTATAACATAAAAGGATAGTGATTGAAAGTACATTTCACTATGACTATTTCATTATATTCTTCATAAATTATATTTTTCATAAATATATAGCTTGAGAATATGGTTATTTGGCTTTTTACCTAAGACATTTTTGCATGAACTTACCATTTTATGGTAGTTATTATAAATGAGTTTATTTGATTTTATAATAATTTCAAGTCCATGCTATACAATTGACCTAAGCATAATCGCATAAATTCTAAACATAGTATTATTTTTGTGTTCATTGTTAGATATTGCTTCTAAACTTCTAATCTATGGAAACACAATGTATAATTATACTTAAATATTAGATATGTAGTTTCTAGGTTAATTTTACTATTTTCAAAGATAATTATAATTGTTATATTATTTATTTGTTTTCACTTAGGGCTTGGATGTGTACGAAAATTATGGACGCGTTCAAATCCTCAATCTCTCAAGAAAGTCGGTGGCTATCATATGAGACAAGTAACTAAAGTTAGTGTACCGATTCAATTACAAAGAACTAAACAATATCGAAGACAACGGATACCATGGCGTTGCATGAAAGTTCCTAAGATATATTCTTTGAAGAAATATGCAAGATGACTTTGTGAGATTCAATTAAATATATTTGTAATTTGAGTTGTAAATGTTATATTCGAGACTTATTTTAAGAGTTCCAACATGAACCATTGGTATGTTTCTAGGCATCATGATAGTTAAAATATTAACATAAAAATTTAACATATGGTTCTAATTAATTTTTTACAAATAAGAAATTTAGAATCTAGATTACAATTAAAATCAACAAATGAATGTATAATGACATTATAGCATATTTATATAAAATAAAGTTTTTAAATTTAATTATGTAGTCAATATTCCTTGTATTTTGCAAAAACCATATAATGTGAAATGCTTGTTTTAAATGCATCTTTATAAAATGATAAAACTATTCTAATCATATCAATCAATAATATTATTCTATGAAGAAATTGGAAAGGCTACTTTATAGTCATTGAAATTGATTTTTAACAATAGAAAAATGTATTAGTTTTGCAACAAGGTTTTATATATGCCATCCATTTAAACGAGAATACATCTTATCATTTTAGTTCATATATCTTGTGGGAACATCTTCTACCATATATATATATATATATATATATATATATATATATATGAGAATGTTGGAAGGAATAATGAATGTAGTAATGACCCATGATAAATGTAATGTAAAATAACATTTTGGAAGCATAATCCATGATTTAGTGGCATGAATGTACTTTTTAATTTCTATTAAAAATGCATATTTCTAATTATAAATTAGAAATATTAGAAATGAATAAACTAATGTATTTCAGCAAAAAAAAATTTAGAAAATAAATTCTTTATTAGGAGAGGATATGTATGTAATAGTCATTGTTCATTTAACGGTACATTCCTATAATTGTGTGGGATAGTAAAAGCGATAATATGGCCAATAAAGTTACATTTTTGGATTAAGTACATGAAAATAAAGTTTTGGTTATCTCTATCATAAACTTCAATGAGATCCCAATCTAGGATTGTTTGAAAAAATATAAAATTTTCAAATGCATAATTTAAGATGTAACAAATAATGCTTCAAGTTGTTGAAAGAAAATGATTGAAAACATAGTTTTTTATTAAAACAAAAGAACGCACAAAAATTTCATGTAAGTTAATGAAGATGCATCTTAGTAATATAAAATTATCTTATCAAAATCAATTTAGGCTAAACATATATCCATTTCCAATCGATTTAACAATTTATTATAATATATATTATAAATGATGTTTGACATGACTCACATCATTTTAACACAATCAAAATCAAAATGTGAATGATGAGGTTAGAGAGCCAAGATAAAAGATGGATGATAATTATCTTGGATTTACTTTTCAATTTGTTAAATTTGGTTAAAATTTGCCAATGAATATTTATAGGTGCGAAAAAAAAAGATGAATGATATTATGTATTAAAAGGTTTAAACAATTTTTAAAACGAAACAAGCTACAAATATCAAGTTAAAAAATCTAAACTAATATTAATTCCACAATAATAGAAAGTTGTCATAATAATAATGACAATATCAATTATAATGTCAATGTCAATTATAAAACTTTACATATGATTAAACACTTAATTATCATGGTTGCGGTTTTCTTTGAATCCCTTGGCAAGAGTATCTCCATTCATAGTTTTGTGAAATTATGGGCAATTCTAATCCAATATCGTTGTTAATGTGATGAAATTGGAAAGGATGAAAAGGTGGTGTTGTTAATCGAGATTACAAGGAAGAATTATTGGCTCCCCATAGTTAAGCATATAGAGTTAGACACTAGCAAGTTTCTAGAGAAGGACTAGCCTGACCAACAATAGACTAGGAGGGCATGGGTATAAAGAAGAGGACCCCACTTACCCATCCCTCCTAGCAATAAACATGTTGATGACATCAAAAGTAAGTTGACCACCCCAACACCCACAAAATTTTATCCTTTGGGTCTAAGGATGGAAGTGATTTTGTTTCAAAGTTTCCCAATCACTTTGCGCAAAGGGAAAAATAGATGGAGATTAGGGTCATTGAAAGATTCCATGATAAAATGGAGAAGGATAAAGAGTTCCTATCTAAAAAACTCACCCAAGACCCTCACATTCTAGAAGTAGAGAGACCTAGTTCACCATAATTGCAACCCTCTTCTAGGTAATGAAGGAATTTGTTGCAAAAGCCATGATGGAAGACAAGGATGAAGCATGCCCTTGTAGAAAAAAAAATGCTCACTAGGAAGACACTCATATTGACCATGAGAGAGACATTACTGAGATCAAGAAACCCATCAACATGATGCAAATGACTTTGTAAAGGGTTATTGGATGACAAAGAAGGAGACTTAGATGAACGCATAGTTGTTAGTGACTACGAATGACCTTTAGATCTTACATTATTCCAACCCTTGTGTTTAATATGTCTATGCACTATATTCTCTACCAATCTTACATATGTGCACATTTGGAACAATTTGTTATCGTATAGAGGTTATCTTTAACTCCATATTTCATTGTTTGAAGCATTTTTTTTTTTCTTAGGATGGGTCAAGGGCCAATGAAATTTGTTGTTATCTTTGTTCACATACTAGCTCATATGATATTGTCTGAACTGTAGTTGTATACTCTATATGAGATAAGGACCCACCCCTGTAGGGTATGCTGTCTATTTATCCAATGGGCATAATGGTTAAGAACATGTATTTCCTCCTTGGAGGTCACAGGTTCAAATCCAAAGGGGGGTAAGGTATGTATACCTCTGTAGACTTTAACAACCAAATCGTTGTGCAAAGAGGGTCCCTTATCCCACAAACAAGAGGGTCTCATACACCAATTTGGTGTTTGACTTGTCTATGACCTTAAAAATAGATTATAATACAAACTCCTTTATCCATTATGTATAATATAAACTCATGCTTTATATATAAAGAAAAAACATTAAAGCATAAATATTGTTTTGATTATAATTTAGTTATTAAAACATGGGCAATGAATTGATGTTTCTTCCTTCCACTTACTTTATATTGTTGTGATTCATCATTTCTTCAGAACATTACATGCATTATAAAAATAAACTCACGACAAAATCATATTATGGAGTCAATGTTAGATACTAAATGTCAAGTAAAGATATGGTTCTTATTAAGACATCACGAGAAAAGGTTACAAATATATCATAATTTATTTGATTTATGGTTTTAGCACTTAAAATTTTAAGAAAAAATGTAAATAACTCCTTTAATTTGGGAAGACTAGTCTTAATTATTCGAATTCTATTCTAAATTAAAATTAGAAATCAATCAATCAAAATTTGTTCTCTTTTAACCCCACTTATATAATATTATATAACATTAGTAAGTAAATAACAACACTTTCTCGACCACACTTATTAGTAAGTAAATAACAATGCTTTTTACTCTGTTGTGGTTAACTAGAAATAAACGAATAAAAATAAACTCACGACAAAATCATATTATGGAGTCAATGTTAGATACTAAATGTCAAGTAAAGATATGGTTCTTATTAAGACATCACGAGAAAAGGTTACAAATATATCATAATTTATTTGATTTATGGTTTTAGCACTTAAAATTTTAAGAAAAAATGTAAATAACTCCTTTAATTTGGGAAGACTAGTCTTAATTATTCGAATTCTATTCTAAATTAAAATTAGAAATCAATCAATCAAAATTTGTTCTCTTTTAACCCCACTTATATAATATTATATAACATTAGTAAGTAAATAACAACACTTTCTCGACCACACTTATTAGTAAGTAAATAACAATGCTTTTTACTCTGTTGTGGTTAACTAGAAATAAACGAGTGAGCCAATATCCTATATCATTTCTTTTGAGAGCTACCAAGGGTTAAAATTTGCCTTCCCTCTTTCACCTTGTTGGCATAATTATTGTTTTAAGAGGCATATGCTACCATCGCATCTTTCATGAAATTTTTGTGGTTGACAGTGGAAGGAAAAATCCTTACCTGGGATTCATTACAAACAAGAGGATGTGAAGGTCCAGGGCGTTGCTACCTTTGTAAAAAAGATTCAGAAAATATTTTCCATCTGTTTATGCAATGCCCCTTTACCAAATCAGTCTGGGAAAAAGTGATCATTGATCAGAACTTAAAAAATAGTTGGACAGGTAACACATTATCGAGTTTCTTTAAGAATTGATTTGAGGATAAGACATTTCCTACTTCGATTGCGGCCCATATATGTTGCTTCATATGGTTAGAACGGAACAAATCTATTTTTGAAGAAACCACTCCATCTATCCAGGAAGTGATATATAAGACTTTGGCTCTAAAAAATAGAATCATTGCTCCTTTGAAGGATAGACCCTCAAGAGATATTATGATTCTGCAGCAAAATAATACATATTTAGCATGGTTCGATGGGTTGGCTCAGCTTGATGGCAATTTGTGTGGAGCAGGAGGAGTAATAAAAACTCCAGATTCAACAGTCATTAGATGGATATATAATTGTGGCAGAGGCACTAACACAAGAATGAAAATTATGGGTGCATGGGCCACCCTCATGCTGGTAGATTATCTGTCATTACATCGCCTCCAAGTAATGGGTGATTCCAAAGTTGTAATCAATTGGTTGTTAAACAAAGGTAGGCTCCAGGCATGTGCAGTTGAAGGATGGAAATCCATAATTAAAGACTTAATTAAAAGGTTCCAGTCTATCAGCGTTTAGCACATCTTCAGAAGCTACAATACAAAAGCAGATAATCTCTCCAAACTGACACTTGATCAACCAGAAGGCAAAATCTCCTATTATCACTGGTCAAATGGTGTTGAAGGACCCATGAGACATATTAGAATCCATTAGATTTATAGAGATTGGAGTCTTTTCTACTTTCCAATGCAAGCATAAGAAAGTTTGTTTATTTTGAGATAGTTAGTTTGATTGTATAAAGAAGACTAGGATGATCTGTCCATTTTGATCTCGGTCTTTTTTGAAAAATTTTAGACCTAGAACTTTTTGGAACTTTTAGCATGGATCTATCTGACAGCATGCACTTGTAATGATCCTTGTTTTGTGATGAAAGATGTAAACAAATCATATGTCTAATATAATTGAGTCAATTTTCTACTTGAAAAAAACCATTGCACATATATTTCCTTGTATTGTTTAACACACTATTTCCACATTACTTGAGTGATGCACTACGATATATAGTTGAATTATAAATAATGCACATTAATAAATAATATGATTTATGAGTATTGCTTGAATACTTCAAGTCATGAGATGTCGGGTTATACATTTTAACTTTTTTCTTGTTTTTTTTCGAAGCACCGGAGTATGAAATGAACAAAGACCAATTAATTTGAGGAAGTAGAATGAACATCACTCGAATTTAATGGAGCTATTTTGAAATTCAATAATTGAGTGCAGTTTGATGATAGTAGAATTGACCAATGCCATTAAAGTTTGAGTACAAGGATAACCAATGGTACTTGATCATATATCAAGTGTTGATGCACTTGAAGTTATGTTGGTGATAGTGGTCAAATGTTGACAATAAATTTACTCAATGGTCCTACATATGGGTCATTTGGGATTTGGTCTTTAATTTTTTAAATCATTGTCAAATGAAAAGATTTCCCAAAGATGTATGTGTAATGTACTACAACACATTGTTATATATGCTATGATATTGTATTGATATATCTTTATTTGTGCTTAATATAATTTTGAAGGATACCTTTGTATTCTAGTGAAATTTATGTGTTTTGATGTCTATTTTTGCCATTAATAATTCGTTAAAGTATTATGTATGATGATTTTTTTTTTCACTTTTTATTTGGATAAAATGCTTCCTTTGAATATCAATATGATAAAAAAAAAAATCCAAGAAAAATCTATCTGAAAACCCAAAGGATGTGTAATATTATGTGGGATATTATGTCCCTTTGTGCAATAATGTTCTTGATGCTCTAATATGGTTAACAAATTTTCACGAACAATTTGCATGTATTCTACTAATAGACATTTTGTCAAACATATTGCATGTAATACAAATACACTGGAAATAGAAGAGACAATATGTGGTATTTTATTATGAATGAAGATCTGAATGCAACAATCCAATGGCTACTATGGCAGTTACAATACCTCAATGGAAAACACACAATACAAGCCAAAAACTCAGAATCATTTCATGGCCTCCTCAACAGATGAAATCAAACCCTCCAAGTACCACAACCTCTCCAAGCAAATCAAAACTAAAATCTAAACCCAAGATGAAGCTCCAATGAAGATCCTGGATGGATCCTCCTCCCTGTTTAGCTAGGGTGGATATTGCACCACCGAAACAAGACCAACAATGGAAGAGTTTTGTTAAACCCTAACGAAAAAATAGCTCCAAGAGCACCATACAAGAGATCAATCAAATCATAATCCAAAGTGAGGCTCTATCCCTCCTTTTATCCATTTTCCATGTCTTCTAGAACTTTCACCTTTTTGACCAAATCAAATGTAACTTCTAGAATTTCTCCTTTTTGACTAAATCAAATATAACCCTTATTTTCCCTCCAATTTTCACTTTAAGATTAAAAGTCACTTTAATAATGGATAAGTAACTTATTAATCTAAATTTACTTGACTTCCCTAATGTCACTTTAAAACCATAATATATCATAACTAAGTGACATTAAATGACCCTCCTTTTTACTCATTTTTTCCACTTACAAGCCATCAAAGTCCCTTCTACTACAAAACAAAGGAAACCAAAAATGGGGACAAGACATGATGCTTCCCCACATTTCTGGATGACATCTCTAGAAAACATGTCAACATAAACTAATGTGTCTAACATAAGGGGATTTGTACCAGACACTTGATGGCATGAAATTAGTGAAATACCTAGCAACATTGGAGACAATTAGTTGAGCTAACCCCTTGGGATTTTAATATGATCAAAGTAAGTACATAGATGACATTTTAAACAAAAAAGTGGGTCATAGATGAAACCAATAAAAGCAATAGTAAAACTTAGAAAGTGAGTTGGTCAATTACCAAAAATTCCATAACTTTTATCATCTTCCCCTTTCGTTAGCCATAATAAAAAAATATTCCATAAAATAACATTGTATATAAATGACCCTTGGCCCAAGCATAAGCATAGAAGCAAAGCCATTAAGTAGTTGGAGGAAGAAATGTAACATCAAGTAATGGCCATTGTGATCCTTAGGGGTTGGCCCTGAACTAGTGCCAATAAGCTCAACATTAATGATGATCATGTCTCAATAATCATTGTCAGTCTCATGTGGATTCTTAGTCTTAGAAATAACAAGCACTAAAGTTAGGAATTTGTGATTCGGTTACATAGGAGGGGGTTTCAGTTGTGTCTCTCTATTCTCTCCCTAACTACATGATTGGTTTATTGGTATTCTTATCCCTTTGACCTATGGGGTTGTCATGATTACACAAATTTAGAAGGGGAGGCATTATGTGGATACGTGTCCATTTTAGAAGGGGCACCTACCCAATGTTCCACTAATGTAGTAGAGGCCCTCTTGTAAGACACTCTCCTAGATAGGCATGGAGCATCTCTGTTGCATTTGAGTCAACAAACAATTCAGTCGACCAAGTCGCCTTGGCCTGTGGAAAGGTGCATTAAAGGATGATAGCCTTGTTCCATTGGCAACACATGACATAGATTTTTCTTGGCTTGCGACAAGGCACATTATGGATGGTGAGACATATTAGCCCATTGGAAATATGGAGTGGATAGATTTGGGTAGTCCTATGCATATAAAGAGCGCACGATGGAAAGAACTCAGATGCACCTACAGACGAATTAGGTGTGCCTCAAATAGATTCAAGTTGGATGCATCAAGAAAGTTGAGTGGGCTTAGCTAGAGGCTTGAGGATTTGGTGTGCCAAGGCTTTATACAGACTAGTGGAGTTAGGTGTTCTGCACTTGGGGGTTGCAATGGGCGATCGAGGAGCCTTCGAGCATAAGTTGCCACAGATCACAATCGTAGACTACACTGATCATGAGTACTCTCTTGGGGATGCATTACTTGGCATGTATTCATTGAATGCATTGGGCGCACGAGCTAGATATGCTGACCCAAAGGTGAATTGTTCTCATGACTTAAAAAAAATAGAGTTGTGGACGCATTGGCCTTGGATGCACTTGGGAGCAGATGATTAGAGGAATTAGGCATAAAATGAGATGAATCGGTGGACAAGACGACCTGGGCAGACAAATGATGAGCTAGACTTGGGGCAACTTAAGTGGACCGACATGCATGATGGAACGAGTCAGCTCCAGGGGAACTGGGTCCACTTCATGCGACGAAACTTGCCAAGTGATGGGAAAGGAACATATAAGTATAGAAGTGCCTCAAGGAGCTAAGACATCATCAAGGGGGATCAACCAAGAAGTGGAGATAAGAGAGCGAGACATGCGAAGGGTCTTTTAGCGGTTTATGGTTGTCTTGGAAGAGGGTTCGATGTAGGTCACTAAGTTGGCTAGGTGACAAGTCAGAAATAGGACCTGCATGAGATATGCCTACATATGCTTTAGGGGTTGGCTTGTACAAGGGCTTTGGAGGTGTTATCCCCGATATCTAGGGATAACTAGGAGATCATGTCTCGAGGCCCACAGGTCCTAGACATGGAGTACTGAGAGCAGGATTGACCTGAGCATGGCCCTGGAGGGCCCATCTCTCTTCTTCTTCGCTAGATTTGTCCTGTCAGCAGCAGTAGCTTCCATCACCACCGGCTTGGACTTGCATCGGAGAGGACTCTTGCTCCATGAGGTAATTGGTCCTAGGTATCATGGTATGTGTCATCTTTGATTGTTATAACCTTCTTATATATGCATTAGGTTCCTTTCATTTCTGATGACTGCTTGGATCTTACACTAATCCACTTGACCATTGTCGGGGTGATTGATGGGGTGACTTAGCAAGTTCATATTCATGGGTTTTGGTTAGCCACCAAGGGGGATTTGCAGAGCCATCGTCCGCTCCCACAATTTTATCATATTTACATCTTATACCCCGCACATCCATCCCATTCCCCTAGTTCGGCCATTAGGATGACCTTTGAGGGTTAGACTTTGTCTTGTGGGAAGAAGGGGCTAAAGGCCCAGGGGGTAAAAGCAGCTGGTAAAAGATAAAAGCCATAGGAACTAAAACCTAGAGATGCTTCGCCCAGGGGATCCCCGAGAAGGCAATAAAAAGCCTCTCGATAAGAAACTAAAGGGACCCTAAGAAAAATAATAAAACAAGACCTAACCATGAGGATGGGAGGTCTCATCACGAGCCGACCCATTATGTTCATAGGTATCCATCAGTATGACATTGCCATCATCTGGTCACCACACCAGGGAAGTGACCTTTGGTTGCATGGCCAAGGGAAAGGGGGTCTCATCACGAGCCAGCCTTATCATCTCTGGGAAGATACCAGTGGGTAACACTGTCAGCTCTGGTCACCAAGCCAAGGCAGTGTCCTCTGGTCAGACCTTGCAATAAAATAAAAAAGATAAAGGCAATAAAGGGCTTGGAAAAAATGCATCCATGATGGGTACAGCTCACCTCCTACAAAGGCACCCGCAGACAACACCTGCCCTTGGTCTTACTGTGACTGAAAATCCCTAAACCATATCACCTCATAAAACATGGCTTGAATGATCTTCTGAGGAAACTTTCCATCTCTTGTGGGTATTAGCCCAATAGGTTGTTCTGTCAGTTTTCTTCAGCTTTGTAAGTAGATCTATGTGATGTCTTTGAGCTCTTAGATGATATGTTAGGAATTTCATGCATGTATTTGATAACTTTAATGATGAAATATGATTTGCATTGCTATGATCCCGAGGACTGATGAGCCCATGGAGGGCGTAGTCTTTGATGTGCAGGACCATACCCAGCGGACAGGTACCAGTGGACCGGTACACATGGGGATATGATTAGTTCGGACCTCCATTGGGCTGAAGAGCCCATCATATGGTTGTTGGGATGGCAGAGACAGGACAACGTCATGATGAGCCCTTGCACGCAGAAGAAGAAGGACGTCCTCACCCAGGACGCTTTGGCAGAACCCGGCCTAGGGGGATCACCCACTGCAGATGAGATGATGGCTTTTGATGGACATGACACCACCCAGGGTAGGCTGGACGTTTTCTGGAGCATGTGGCAGTGTGATGGGATCATTTGGCACGTGTGGCAGCTTGCAGGAGCCCTAGAAGGGCCAACGTTTTGCCTTTTGGACGCTGATCTTGCCCAAAAAGGGCCAACGTCCCCCTCAGAGGGGCCTGACGTCTCCCTTTTAGCTCATAATTATGACATTTTAGCATTTAATGTGACAAATAATGTAACTATTATTAGTCAGCCTTGTCAGTTGTTTTAATGACCTATTTTTGTAATTAAAGGTCATAATATTGGTATAAATAGAGGTCGTTGAGCCTCATTTTGGGATATAACACAACTCACTCTCTTGTGAGAGGATAATTTTTAGTCTTTTGTCTTGGTATTGGCTCTTGGAGTTGAGGTGCTACACTTGAGGAGGATCATCTTTGGCATGTTTATGGTGTTTTCTATCATTTGGAAGGTTTACAACTAGGGTTTGATAAGCTCTTCTTTGATTTGTAAGTGTATTTTTCATGCAAAAATTCTTGATTGAATGGTTGTAGGTTAAATCTCTTACTTTTATGGTTACATTGTTATTATTATGCTTAATCATTGAAACCCTAGGTAGCAAGCACACAAGTAGGTCCTTGCTTCATGTCCCCATGATAGAAGACTTGTTTAGCCATTGATTAAGGAGAACCTAGCCCAGTCGTTGCTACACTAGTTCCCCTTTTTCTGAGTTAGTTTTGAAATATAAGTTGAAGAAGGAAGACGTCCTAGGCCTAATTAAGTTTACACCTAGGGTTTTGACCTTTAGGGTTTGAAAAGCCTTGGCCCTACAACACTTTTCAGCCCTAGATTTATGTTTTGAAGCTAGCCGTT
>JASDQU010107995.1:108969-143323 GCA_032191745.1 Picea mariana | reverse complement strand
TCATGCAAAACTTCTTGATTGAATGGTTGTAGGTTAAATCTCTTACTTTTATGGTTACATTGTTATTATTATGCTTAATCATTGAAACCCTAGGTAGCAAGCACACAAGTAGGTCCTTGCTTCATGTCCCCATGATAGAAGACTTGTTTAGCCATTGATTAAGGAGAACCTAGCCGAGCCGTTGCTACACTAGTTCCCCTTTTTCTGAGTTAGTTTTGAAATATAAGTTGAAGAAGGAAGACGTCCTAGGCTTAATTAAGTTTACACCTAGGGTTTTGACCTTTAGGGTTTGAAAAGCCTTGGCCCTACAACACTTTTCAGCCCTAGATTTATGTTTTGAAGCTAGCCGTTTTTTGCCAAAGAGTTTTAAGGAAAGAGGGAGGAGCATGAAGCCTTGCTTAAGCAACACCGGAATGAGCCTCCTCCCCTTAGGGTTTTGACTTTGTGGCCCTGCCATTGCAGCACTAGAAAGCCTAACCTTCTTGTCCTTAAATTTAGATTCTCCCGAGACTTTAGCCTTGCTCCTTGACTCCATTCACCCTAAGGCACTAGTCTNGAACTCCAACGTTGAGTCAATTGTGTTAAAACAACCTTTCAAACTTCCAAAATTTGAAACCCTAACTAACCCTAGCGACTTACTAACCCTAATTTTATGATGACGTCTTGCCTCTTTTGAACTCTTGCTTGGTATTAAAGTTGCGGCCAGGTCATCTAATGATAGACATAGAAGTGTTGAGTATTTTCATTGGCTTATTTTGCAAAACGTCCACCTCTTTGCCTACTAAAACTAACCTAGAATAAAGCTAACGTCACCCTTAGTAGGCTTGACACAACAACATTATATGTGAGCATATTTAAGGCGTTGTGGTAATCCAAGGATTGATTTTCATACATTGAATGCTATTGTCATTTTGTATTTATTGAAGAAGCAATATTATAAGCCATATTCTTTATTGCAATCATTGACTTCATCAATAATTACTTTTATTTATGCTCATGTGTATTTCATATTGATAGTCATTGACAATTGAAGTACTAACCACTGTGGCATATTTTAGCTTTATTGTTGTCTTGTTTCGCAAACAGGTGCTTATTCTGTGGAATACTTTCTTTTGACTATCTTTCCTGGCAGTAATCTGTGAAGGGGAAAACCTACTTTGACCTTTTGAGCCTTAATCTCTTGATCCCTTCCCTTTCAATACCCCAGATTACTAGGGACGTCTCCCTTGGGATTAGCCACCCTGAATAGAAAGAGCCCCCAATCAAGGTGACAGTGGGTGGGGAAGCTCCTGTTACGCCAGTTTGATCCCTACCTTCTAGCTACTTGACCTAGACTACAAACTGAGTGATAACAGGAGGTAGTCTTGTAGAAGCCAATTTTCCTTGGTTCTTTGTATTGTTGTAATTGTGTTACAAGAAGTGACCAAGCTCCCCTCTTTGTAGCATTATAACTTTATTCTATATTGAATAAAAGGGTGTTAGGAATTGGATTGGTGCTGCCCATTCCCATATGATGCATGTTTTTTATGTTCTATGGATTTGAATGTTGTTGTTCCTTTGCATATCGTTAATTGGCTAAGTATTGCATTGATGTGAATTTTTGAGGCCACAATCGGATGTGTGTCTAGTAAGCTTGTTAGATAGATTGAGTTGAGTAGGCATTGACATGTCTAAATTTTTTAGCTCAAGGGTGAAGTTATGGGTATACCTTGAGTGAAGAGGCATAGTTTGGTCGTAGTAGGCATAGATTGGCTAAGCCACTGTCGTCGACATAAGGTAGTACCACATGACCACATGTGCTAGAACGACTTGACCGTACCAAGTCATCACGAAATATTTCAAGCATACTATAGGTCCATGATAGGTGGTATCAGATCTTAGTTTGGGCACTCTTCACAACTACCACTTCTATGACAGTTGGTTTCATATTTTATTGAGGACAAATTGGTGGTATCTTGGGATCATAGTATTGACTTTGTGATAGCTTGGGTGCTCTGTTGGACAAGTGAAGGAATCATAGCAAGGAAGAAGGCCTTGGGGTGAGTCGCTAGGCACTTGGGCTGGTGCGAAACCATGGCAGGATCACATGCAAAAGATAGTGACAAAGGACAAGACCCAAAGACTCCAAGGTTGTAGAATAAGATTGTGAATTTGGAGAAGGTTGTCGAGAAGATGATAACCTCAATTTCCAAGCATGGTGAGAAGGTCGAATCGATGGAAGAAGACATCATTTGCATGCACCAAGTTTTCAATGTTGTTGTGTAAGAATGCCACAAAATTGCAAATTTGATAGCTAGAGGCATGAATCCCAACATAAAATACCATTTGAAGCCAACAAAATATTTGTTGGGATCTTTTGTGGAACAAATGAAGGAACAAGATGAGACCATAAGCATATTGAAACAAGCTATTGCTAGTGAGAAGAGTTTGTCCATGCCTACGTGGATAATCAAGGACACATAAGTGTATGATGGCACCTACAATGCTAAGGTTCTTGGTCACTTTTGTTGGGCCAACAAGCAGTACTTGGAGCAAATGAATGGAAGTTTGGACAACGCCAAGGTGAATGTTGTGGCAATGTTTTTTATGGGCACTATGAAGGTTTGGTGTAGGAACCAAGCGAAAGACTTAGCTTTTGGGTGCACTGTGGACAATATCAAAAACTAGGAAAAGATGTGAGTTGCCTTGAAGGATCAATTCTGGCCAAGGAACTAGTCTTGGATTGCACAAAATAAGTTGTTGGCTCTCAAGTATACTAGATGGATCCAAGCATATCAAAGAATTTCCAGGGCTCATGTTGGAGATCAAGGACATGTCAAAAGAAGATTGATTGTTCTACTTCATGAATGGATTGCAACCTTGGGCGCAAAGTGACTTGCGATACCAAAACGTGCATATGCTTGCGACATCCATCACCACAACATAAAAACTTTTGGACTACAAGGCAGAGGAAAAGAGTGGTCCAAGGAATGGTGAGGATGCACATGGCAAGAAGCCACATGGAAAGAACAAGAAGGGAAATGAAAAGTCACCTAGGAAGATTGGCAAGGACAAGGCCGAGCAGAGAAACGCTCCTAAGGACAAAGGTAAGCCCATATCATGTTGGATTTGTGCTAAGGATCATTATGCAAATAATTGTCCCCTGAAATAGAAGTCTTGCAAGTCTTGGTGTTGTTTTAGAGGAGGGATCCACAACATGCCAAGAGAAAGACACTACGAATTGTTGGACACGTAATCCTTGTGATTGCGTTACTTGTAACATAAATTGTAAATATGAAGAGTCATAGGTTTGGGAAGATCAACAATCACATTTTGTATATTTATTGAGTTTCAAGCTAATGCAATAATCATAAGTGTGAGTTATGTTTTCTGCCAATGACTGGTCTGACAGTGGTATGAGAGCCTGGTCTAACTCCATGATTTCTCTTGTCATTTCGTTTCCCCTAGGGTGCAGAAAACATCTCTTACCTGCCTGCCAGTTCTTATGTGTTCTAGTGTGGCCAACTCGATTCTCTGGTTATCACTCAATCCATTCACCTCCTTCGATTGTGAAGCTATTTGGTCGTGAGGTAAACCATAGATACATATTACTCAACCTAATTTCCACGCCACCTATTCCTAAACCCTAATTGCTGCACCATTCTTTCTCTCTGCAATTTTTCCATCAACTCACCACTTATGCAACTGTCGGTATCGATAGGCTTTGCCTCGTCTTCTTGGTACCTCGCCTCGACCTGAGCTACGCCCTCAAAACCTTGCTAGACTTGCTACATTCGGATAGCTCGCTAGTATTCATTCAACCTCGACTCTTTACTTGTCGCTGGTATTCTCTCACGAGGAGGCTCCACTGTCGCTGCTGCTGGAAACCATATTTCTCACGCTACTATAAGTGTCAACTCCTCGACTCCGTGCCCATCTCACTGCCCGACTTTCTTAATCAACAATGATACATTGCTAAGAGCGTCCCTATTCTCTGACCATGTAAATCGGTCGAAGCAAGCCTAGACAAAGCTAGCGACTTTTCCAATTATGAAATACACTTGAAGAATTGGAAGCAGTTCGAGAGAGATGTGAATGTCCGCCTCTCCCATTTGAAAAATCAGTGGAAGACACAGGCGGAGACCCTGCTCTCTATATGAAAAAAAGAGTCTGAGGTGTTGAAGCAAGAGCATATGGAGCTACTGCCGACAGAGCAGTGCAAGAATACTGGCACGCTCGATGGGACGTGAACTCATCCTAGTATATGAGGAATATGAATCATTTTTCGTAGTTGTAATTCAATGAGATATTGTTGGGTTATGATGGTGGTGTTGAATACTAGGGGTGGTGGTCTTGTTGAATATTGCGGGTGAATCAATATTCTACTTATTTTTTTTATTTGATAATATTAAACTTGTAATGGTGGTGTTGAATATTGAGCGCTGGGGTGAATCAATATTCTACTTATTTTTTTTATTTGACAATATTAAACTTGTAATAACCTCATTTAGAAACACATTTGAACTCAAAACATTAGATATTTAACTTAACCCATACAGAAGAAAACCACAAAACAACTTCTTTTAATATGATCCAGGCTCCAACCTATAATTACAATCTTTGCAAGAACCCACTTGTTGGAGACACATATCCTCTTTCATTGTTTTGCAAGCACCCACTCGTAGGAGACACCTATCCCCTTTTAATTCTTTTGCAAGTACCCACTAGCTAGGCACCAACGTGTTACATAGATGAAGACATTGATCCTTTGCCTTGCACCACCCTGCCACCCTGAAATAAATAAGTTATTCAATGTTTGCTCAATCACAAAACCTCATATTCCTGATCACTCTTCTTCATAGACAACACAACATATATCATCTTTACAATTCTTGTAGATGCTAATATTGTAGCATTTATTCCTGTATAACCACTTTTCATGTAGTCTGTTATTCCTGTAGATCTATTTTTCCTGTAGATTGTTATTCCTGTAGATGTTAATACTATAGTAGTTATTCCTGTAGATCTACTTTTCATGTAGAATGTTATTCCTGTAGATGTTAATACTATAGTAGTTATTCATGTAGATATGTTTTTCATGTAGTTTGTTATTCCTATAGATCTACTCTTCCTATTGTCTACTATTCCTATGGATTCTAATACTGCAACAACTTTTCATGTAGATCTATTTTTCTTGTAGACTGTTATTCCTGTAAATGTTAATACTATAGCAGTTATTCATGTAGATTTGTTTTTCCTATAGATCTATTTTTCCTGTAGATTGGTATTCCTGTAGATGTTGATACTGTAGAAACTATTCCTGTAATTATGTTTTTCATGTAGAACTATTTTTCTTGTAGGCTGATATTCCTGTAGTTGTTGTTATTTCTGAATTTGATATTCCTGTAACTGTTGTTATTTATGAATTTGATATTCTTGTAGTTGATGTTATTTCTGAATTTGATATCCTGTAGTTGATCTTATTTCTGAATCTGATACTCATGTAGTTGATGTTATTTTTGAATATGATATTCCTGTAACTATTGTTATTTCTAAATATGATATTCATGTAGTTGTTGTTATTTATGAATCTAATATTACTATATCTGTTTTATTTTTTTTAATATGACGATTAAATCTTCATTCTCTCAAACCGTCTCACAACATAGAGGTTTCACACACTCCTCAAGACTCCCAAAATAGAGTCATTCCATACCTCACAACATTGCAAAATTACTTCATTACAATCAAGAATAGTATGTAACACCCCTTTCCTAAACCCCTCATTATATGTAATTAATCATAATTAATGATTGTCATGCCATGACATGTGAACGATGTAAATGTATTATTGCTTTAATTAAGATCGCCAAAAACTAACTATGGGGGTGAAGCCTTGAAGTACTAGCCATGATACCACTAGAGGAAAGGGTGAGGAAACTTAGAGAAGAGGTTCATCATGCTAATATGACCCAATTTTCACCTTGCTGAAATATTTGATTTAAAAACAGTAAGCTATTTCCCTTAGCCCCGATTTCAAGGAAAATCAGTTAATGAGAGAGGTTAGTAGTTGAACAATCAACCACCTCAATAAATGGAAGCATGGAGAGTTGCCTAAGGTGACATAAAATTGTCAGCTAGAGGAAAGTAATAAAGATCACCTTGGGTTCCCCATTATTGACCAACGAGCTACCTTCTAACAGAGGAAATAGAAGGATAGTCGAGAACCTTCCCAAGATTTGTGTGCAAGAGAAGCACACGAAGGGAAGAGAGGAGGAGATCTCTAAGTTCTGGGGTTGTAGAGAAGACCATACCCATAGGGGTGTGAAGAGGAGTGATCAGGCTGGAACATAGAAGACCCCATGAGTTCCTAACTGGAACACAAGAGGGATATAGGCTTAATGTTGGTTGGAGATAAATTGAGCTGGGAAGGCATCTAATAAACCCTGTGGAGGTCCCGAGTTTAGTAGGAATAAGGGGAGAATTTTGTTGTTGTCAGAGAAGTGGAGGAGAGTAACCTCCCTGATCTAATTATTGACTTGATGAGTCAACAATGAGAGAGTTCCCTGGTGGTATCATGGCTTGGCATGGGGGTGGCCAAAGTGCTAAGAGTGAATGCATTTAATCCTATGGTTGGGTGGAAAGGTGAACACCCACAATTGGTTCGACTGGTTACATCTTGTAAATAGATAAGTATCTCCACACTCAGTGTAATTGAATTGAAATGTGTGGTTGGATGTCTATAATCGTGTTATAAATGTGCATGCGTGAATAACGATATTGATGCTTGTTTAATCTATAAATCCTTGCATTTGGATGATTGTAGGATAGCGAGTATTGTGCATACCTTGCACGGTTAAAAGTGAGTATCCTGTAACAAAACTAAAATAAATGAAATGAACTTGATTCTATGATTCATGTGTACACATTGACATAACCATCGTTGTAATGGACCTTCTATGAGAAGAAACTAGAAGTTTTGAGTAAATAATTACCAAAACTATAGAGTCGAATGAGGGGATTTAACCCTCCTTCACTATCAAATTAAGTTGTTGGTAATATTGTGTATGAGAGGCCAGAGGAGGCCAACGACCATATGTTTTCTTTCCCCTCTTGATAAAATGGAAAATTCATAGGATTTGGGATCCTCATTGGTGTGTATGTTCCCTTGTGGAAGACACATAAAGAATTACAAACTCCGTAGCCTAAATAATGAATGATAATCCTCTTAATGCCTAGATGAGTCGATAAGACTCAACAACCGTCGATCTCTGAGCTGGGTTAGATCACAATTGTTCAAAGATGGGCTTTTACCCTATTGAAATTTTCGTTATAGATTTTCGTTAATCTATATCCATTGGATCAGTCGCAGGATGCACACCAATTGTAGATCATATCAGAGGAATGGGAACCCAACATGATAGGGTTCCAACCCCCTAGTTTCATACTTTTATTATACATATACAATCATTAACAGGGAGTTTTCATCATGTGTGACAAGGATGCCAAGCTTGCTACATGGTGGAGGTTGATTTGTCAAGGGGTCAAGAATGGGCCCCTACCAGGCCCAAGCCTTTGAATGAGCGCCTTAAATCATGATCATTAGATCTACGGTCCAAGAAATCTTGGTCATCGATCTAATAGGTAAAGCTCAAGAGGCAGTTTCGCGTCCCGGGGCACCATACCCCAAAATATTTCTAAGTATAAACCCCTTTGGAAGTCCCGATAGCCAATATCTGGGGACAAGGGTTCCAACCCCTAGTTCCATGCCTCATTACATAAGCATGAGAGAGAGAGAGAGAGAGAGAGAGAGAGAGAGAGATAGAGAGAGAGAGAGATCGTGTATGACGTACTATGCCAACTTGGAAGCCATGGTGTCATGGAAGTGACACTTGTCAATAGTTGGTTGCGGGCGAGTGGAGTGTGGGACCCTCATCAAACATAGGAATTGTGAAAGTGTGACAAATCTAAGACATTGGACCTAAGGGTGGACGTATTTCCACTATAGATACATATGGAGAAAATTCAATCAGACGTCGGATTGCGAGGAGTTTTAGTTTACATGAGATTAGTAAAGAGCATCAGTCTTGATGTCTGCGGTCATCTAGTAGCGACACCTGTCCCCTTTGAATCCCATACAATAGACAAATATCTACCATATATCTTGCAGTAAATGGTTGGGAGTTGTAATCCCGAGATTAACCTGGTTAATCATCTCATAATCATTGAGATTATGTTAATTAATCATCTCATAATCTTTGGGATGTTGGGCATATGAGGTTTCTCGTAATCCAACAATTACCTTAATTAATCACGAGAATTCCTTAATTATATCGTAATCCCCAGAGGATAAACCTCGAGGATTTTTAGTCTACAGGAGGCGGTGAGGAGCTGAGGTATTGATGCCCATGATTACCTGGTAGCACCATGTGTCACATTGATTTGGCATATTTGGATGGAGATCCAAGTGAAAAATTTGTCCCACGTGTTGAGTGGTACAAGTTCCATGTGTAATGCTAGTTGGAATGACCAGATAGGGCCACGTGCCCCAATATGCCAACTGTATCTCAGATCTCGGTTGTTGAGAGGTTCTGAGGAGTAGGCTTTAACAAGAGGTCGATACCCGATGCCAGAGAGATCTGAGTGACATTGGATGATGTCAATCAAAAAATAAAGAATGGAAAAGTGTCATCATCTTGTTGGGGTGAACTCCAAGTACAATGATGATGTGTATACCACGTCAGTGCAGGTGGGAGATCCATGTGTCACGTGGTGATCGTGTTCCATGTGTCAAGCCGAAATTGGCATAATGTGAAGGTGGTTCACAGGAAAATGAGTGCCACATGTCATGAGGTGATGATGGCCACATGTCGTTCCATGGTCAAGATAGGTGACATGATAGGATAGGGCCGTGTCTGCGATATGCCATCTCATCTGGGTGCCCGATAGTCGCATGTCGCATTGTGATTAAGATCAAGTGGTGCCTTATGAGGGGGCCATGTACCCTAGGTGCTAGCTCATCCCAAATTGGGAGTTTTGGGGCTTGGAAAAATGTATAAGGGTCGACCTCCCAGTGGCCAGTGTCTCGAGATGATGTCAGATGACACCACCAACCCTATGTGTGATGGACAGGTGTCAAGGCCTAGTTAAGTCGCATCTTAAGGAAATTTTGTAACAAGTGTCAAGTGCTTGGAGGGTAGAGTGCATGGTGGAATAGGTGGAAAGTGCCATGCTTGCAGCCATGTCTGCTCTAAGGGGTTATGTGTTATGACATGTTAGATGGGCACGATGACGTGGATGCCACGTGGTAGTACATAAACATTTGGCCAATAAAAACCTAGAAACTTCAAAGGGCCATAACTTTTGATTTAGAGCTCTATTTTCAGGAAACTTATAGTCGATGGAAATCTCTTGGTGAGCATAAGACAATGGTTTCCTCAAAATGAGGTTTGAAAATGGTTGAAGGAAAGAGAAAAATTAATACCCCATCCCTTAAAAGGGTATGTAGGGGTTTGGGTGTCTTACAAGTGGTATCAAAGCATGGTTCAAACAATAGGCCTGGATGGGCTAGAGATCAGTCTCAACGATGATATATTAAGGATATATATGAGCCTGTTTAAAAGAGTTCTCTATGTTTAAAATCTTGTTTAATATCTGCACGAGTTCCTTGAGGAGAAGGACAACAAATTGAAACTGTAATTTGGAAGTTTTTGCTGAAATAACAACAAAGGGATTATGTTGTCCCTTTGTCAAATTGATGATTACTTTGGCAGAATTAGGAACATGTCGGTAGGAATTAATGGTGATATCTAAATGAAAAAAAGGGAAGAAATGGTAAAATATTATTATAGGATTGTATGAGTCAGGAAATGAATGGACTGGTGGTTGAATGTAGCCATTAATGATGGGCTATTGAAGCCATGACAATTATGATTGTTGCTTAGAAAAATGATAAGCCTTGTATGTATAATTCCTCATGTTTAGGGGACTGATGGAAACATTTGTAAGGTTAGTTTATTTGACATGTAATGAATGAAACTTCTTGTCGAAATAACCCAATTAAGCAAAGAAAAATGAGTTCTTTGAACTGATGATAGTCCTCATAAAAGAGGAGAAATTACATAAACATATGAGCCAGTTTATGAGCTCATGGATATACAAAAATGTGTACATGCCTATTGACATGAGCACTTGTTGTGCATGGAAATGTAAGATGTGGATATGTTTTAATGCATATAATAGTGAGTAAGCATGTATGAACAAGTAACTATACATGATAAAAACATGTGGTAGGTTGTAAAGTATGGTTTGTTGTGTTGGAATAATGATACACAGTACACCCAAATTTACGTGGAAACCCAAATGGGATAAAACCATGGAATGATTTTTTATATGTCAAAGATTACATTCATAGGAAGCACCAACTTCAAATTCTATAGCACCAACTGGAAGGAGGCTCCAACCTCGTGTTTACAGGCTCCAACCTGAAGGAAGATACAACTCCTTGAATTCTCTAGCTACAACTGGAATGAGGCTCCAACCCCCTAGGTTACAGGCTCCAACCTGAAGGAAGCTCCAACTCCCTGAGTTCTCTGGAACCAACAAGAAGGAGGATACAACCCCCTTTCCTTACCTCGTCCTTCCACCCTGAAATATAAGTGTAGACTCAAACTTCCTGTTACACATCAAAATTCCTCACTTCCATAATTTCACATTCTCATTGTCATAAGTGTCGCACTTTTGTCGCAAGTGTCACATTCTTGTTCCGTAAGTGTCACATCGTGAGCGACACCATTAAAAAAATTGACACAACCCCTAAAAAATGCTAGAAGAAGAAGCCCCATCATCTGACAGTCGAAACAAATGTTTTTCTATGAGAATTACTCATCTTGGCAACTTTTGGGAAGATCAACGCTCCCCTTTTCATATACAGGGAGCGCTAGTGCTCCTTGTCCATCTCATAGGGAGAATTGTAGCGCTCTGTTGCCCATTCTAAGGGAGCACCGAGTTGGTTGTTCAAATCTTGGAATAAATCTCATTTTCTTCTAAAGACGACTATGGATGGATCGAGCTGGTTTGGCTTGAATCTAACTCCTGGGCTGCATCTAAGGGATATATCAAAACTATTGGAGCCATATCCTCAACTAATTCGAAATATAACCAAGGTGGTTGAGCCTCTCAAAGCCTATAAATGGAGGCATTCTCATGGTGAACAAAGGAGGAAAAAATCAACAAAAACATTGTTATTTTTATTGTGGATCTTTCGAGCAAGGGTTGGACGAGGAGGACTTGGAGAGGTTGTTGCAACATCATCTGAGGGTTGTAAGTTTCCTTTTGAAGTTTTCATTAATATACTTGGCCTATTTTCTTCTATTATATGTTTACATGTACTTGTATATGTTGTCTTAATTGATCGATTTTGTCTAATCCATTAGAGTAGGAGATAGTCATTTGTCTCTTGGTGTCCATTGCAGGTACTGTTCTGAACTCGCAGATTGGAGCAACTTAGACAAAATTCAAAAGTGAGGTACATAATACTCTCCCTCCTATCTTTTTATATGGAAAAAATGAATCTATATGAATGGTAGTGTCCAAAGGTAGTTTTTTGTCTTGGTAGAGGGGTCTATACTCTAAGGGAAAGTTCACCTGTACGCAGGGGAATATTTTTGTAACAGAAATTCATGACTCCACCGGGGAAGGAAATTGACTTTTCTTTCCTTGGATCGTCTGATCTTTTTCCTACCTTCAGATCTTATTTGCTGTTTTTTTCTGATCTACTTCTCTTTCTCTCTTCTTCATTGAAGATTTCACAAAGTCTTTGGCAAAGTTTTCTGAGTTTTTATCCGTTTTATGAGTTTTTGGGAAGGGTAGCGCTCCTATACTGTGTACACCAGAGTGTTGATCTAGGATCAATGCTCCCCTGTAGTGTATACCAGAGCGTTGTAGCACTCTGTCCCTTTGGAAACAAGAGCGTTGATCTCCTTTTCTAGGTTTTTCTACCCTTTTCTACTCACTTTTTCTCAGTCTAATCCTGAGGATCTTTTTGCTCAGAGAAATTTAAATACTCTTGACTTTGTTTTGATAAGAGTTGTGAATTTATCACTCATTTATATTTATCCTTTGAGTTTGCAAAATTTCTCTTAGTTGTAGTCCCCTTGGGTTAACATGATCCCTTGGTTCTTTTTTTCTTTTGAGTTTATCTGATCTTTGTCTTGTAAAGATTTCAGATTGCTTGACTATTTAGTATTGTCCATCAACTAAGGTTTGTAAAGGTTTTTTGGTATTGCGTCTTCTTGTTTTCATTTGAAACATTTTTCTTTTCTGGATGATTAGGACTCTTATGACAACCTAGCTTGATTTATGTTTCTTGCTACTTTTTGTTTGAGGATTTTCGGGAGTGTTTATCTTCTTTCTCTTTTACATATTTGAGTTCTTGATTGAAAGAGTTATCATACTTGTTTCTTTCAGTTCTTGTTATCCTTTGAGTGCATTCTTTGTTTGAAATCTTGTTTCTTTGTGTCTTTTGTATCTGCATCTGACTCTTTCATTTTTATTGAAGGTAATGAAGCATTAAAGTATTTTCATTTGCTTTCTTTTAACATTAAATAAAGAAGATAATTGTGTTCTTTCTTTATGGTTGTGTAGTAGATTGCATTTAGAAAATTTTGTTTGGGAATTGGATGTTTTTTTTGAAGAAAGTTGAACCTCTTCTCCATATCGTATATAAGATTCATAGAAGAAAAATATTTGCATATCATTATTATGCATTCTTTTGGAGTCGAGTCTAAAACATCATAAGTTTCAATTTCATACCCTTGAGTAAACAACAACCCTAAAATGGAGCGCTTATAAAATTGATCAAACACTTTTATATTATCTATTAGTGAGCCTACATTAGCTTAAAGTGTAGGGATTTGGAATAGGTTGTGAGGATAACTTTCCAAAGACATCAGAGAAACATACTTGTGCTAGGGAGCGATAAACACAATTGTTCGTATAAGCATAGTTGGGATTCCCCTCTCACACATGGGTTAAACACGAGGTCATGTGCGGGAGAGCAACAGATATTTCCCCTACGAAGATTAACCCACGTAGCAGAAAGATAATATATTGGGGGTTCTTCCCGAGAAACAACCGGTTTCATTTGGTCTCAAAGATTCATGAATCTCAAATCCAATCGAGGTTCTCAGTAGTATTTCGGCCCACTTTCCTTTAGTTCTCTTGAAAAATTTCGGACTTGTTATCCTGCCCATATGTTCATTCCCGATTCTCAAATGTACCCTCCTGGAGGCTGACTGCGAGTTGGTAACCTTAGTGGCCTATATCTATAGGGTTTATACACAAGGTGATGGTGAAGGGGAGTATTCACCGTACCCGGGTCAGACGTTGGTCAAACTCACTCGAACTCCTTAGAGGGTACACCCATGGGTAAAAACGTGTGGGACCTTGCACCAAGGAGTAAGTCTGTTAAGAAGGTCACCAATGTAACTGATCCACCCACTCTATCCCAACCTATTCCTATATTGATCTCGTGATGTTGGATTTCATCACCAACTAGTGGTTTCATTGTGGGAAGGTTTGTTTGATTCTTTTCTTCTTAGATTTGTAGCATGCGATGTTTATTTTCCTTAGTGGACCTTAGGTCGATTCAGTGTCATGGTGTCAATTCCTAAGAGTACCAATGAAGGAAACTCTTTTCCCAAGGAACCTTTCGCCTTTCTTTCTTTTGGAAATATTGGTCCTCTGTGCATTGCCACACTGAGTATTCTGAGACTCACCATTGAGTTACTGGTTTGGTTGTTCCCCACTCCGGTGATCTTGAATTTTCCCAATGCTTTGAATGCACCTAATGCTTAATATGTAATCACACCACCCACAAATCAACCTCATGTTGACCTTTCTCCTTCTTCACCCATTAGGTCTCCTTCCCTTTCTCCTGCTTTCCCTGTGAAATCTCTAAAGCAAGTAGCCAAGTTGATAAGAAGAAGAAGAAACAGAAGGGGAAGAAGAAGAAGAATAAAAAAGAGACCAAGCCTCCAACTGCATCAGGGAATGTTGGATCCAAGAAACCAACTACTATTAATTGTACTGGGAGTGTTGATAAAGCCGAAAATTCTAAAACAAAGAATCCTAAATCCAAATTCCCTTGCAGGGGTGACCACTTTCTAAGGTATTTCATTGGTCTCCCCAAGGTATCATAAATTTGGTCTTCCACATCATCAGCCCCTGCTGAACATGCTAGTGACAACCCGTCAAATAGTGACGTTAAGGTTGGTAAGAAGAATAGAATTGTCAAATTTCCTTGTATGTTATGCAAAGGTGATCATTAATCTCACCTTTTCCCTCATATGGATGAGGGTTCTTATCTTTTGGAAAAGATTCAACTTCTAATTGGTTATCATAATATCTCTCCCAAATCGTCATTAGTTGATGGACTGGTCAATCTGGTTCCATCCCCTGTTAGTCTGGTTGAATAGGTGGTCAATCTGGTTTCATCCTCGGTTGAACCACTAACCCAAGTAGTTGATCAAGTTCCTTCATCGATCAACCCGACTCTTCATCTGAAAAGTGAAACCCAAGTGACTGATCCGGTTCCATCATCGATCGATCCCACTTCTCCCTTGAAGAGTGCAACCAAAGTGGTTGATCCGGTTCGGTCATCTGTCGATCCCACTCCTCCCTTGAAGAGTGCAACCAAAGTGGTTGATCCGGTTCGGTCATCTGTCGATCCCACTCCTCATTCAAAGAGTGAGGATGTGGATCATGTCTACCTCATTAATACTGATTCACCCAGAAAAGGGGGAACTCCGCATGTCCGATGACACTCCCTTCAAGCAATCAAATGATTTCTATTAATTGGAATCATTTAAAAAACCCCCATCTTCCTTCTTATGTGCCTTTCCAAATCATCGTACAAGTTTGTGATAGGAATATTCCTAACACTATAATAGATGAAGGTGCTTCTGTTAGCATCTTAACCAAGAATTCTTGGAAATATTTTGGTTCCCCGCAACTTGCGCCCGTGACTCATAATTTGTTGACCTTTGGAAAAAGAGTTAGTCAACCTTTAGGGATCCTTCCTCAGTTTCTGGTTACTTTGGGAGGAAAAACAGTCTACGTTGATGTGATGATAGTTCATGACCCTTTGGACTTTAGCCTGCTCCTCGGGAGAGACTATGCCTATGTTATGAGAGCCTTTGTGTCCACTCTCTTTTGAGTGATATGTTTCCCTCACAAAAAAAACATAGTAACGATCAACCAATTTACATTCATTGACCCACATCTGATGGTCAACCATCCGCCTAACCTAAACTATCCATACATGCCAACCATGTCTGCCCCACCATAGGTCAATTATGTAATGAACTGCCCCATGCGTTCAACCCTGCATGGGAGGGAATCTCTCCCTTCTCCTGCCTTATATATGATAGTTGACATGGTTATCTCTTTGATAGGGATATTAGAGCCAGATCTCCCTACCCTTATCGAGGCCATCAACATGTATTCCTTCCAGAGTGTTTTTCTTCCATCTAGCGAAGATCTCCTGGAAGCCATCACTAACGTTTTTCCCTTGACATGTATTCCTTCCAAAGCATTTTCCTCTTGGAAGCCATGATCAAGGAGAGGTTTTGAGCATAGTTTTTCTTCTCTATGGAAAGCTCATTAAAAAATGAAACTTAGGTCTTGAGCATAGTTCTTCTTCTCTGTGGAAATCTCGTTAAAAATTGAAACATAATTTACAAGAATAGTTCATTGTCTCTGTCAAGCTTGTTAAAAAATGAAACAAACCCCCCTCCATTACAATCGATTCTCACTCTGGATCGAGTAATTGAACCTTCTTTTCCTCTACCTAGTGAAAATGTTTCCATTAGTAACCAGAAACCTAAATGAGGGAAGAAGAAGAGTCTCTAGAGGAAATGATGCTTGGGGGGAAGGTCTCTAGCCTCTGGACATCATGTTGGAGAAAAACCGCTAACTTCTGCCAAATAAGCTGGGGTAAAACTACCTCTAGAGAGACACGCTGCTAGGAGAGATCCTTGTTCGAAGGTCATTCCCATCGTAACATAGTATTCTTTTTCTAGAATGAGCTTAGTCTTTGTTCTTTCTCGTGCTCGTAAATACATGAGAATAATTTATTGATATTAGTCTTTGTTCTTTCTCATGCTCGTAAATACACGAGAATGTGACTGAGTATACTTTTATCAAATTTTTAGACTCACAAAGGTTATACGAAAAAGGAACCCCTGGAGTTTTCTTTAAGCTCTTTTCAGACTCTCTAAACATGAAAATATTTCCGAGTGATCTTGCTTCCTTTCACACTCGTTAAAAGGTTTGAAAGGGTGTATTACGAGTGGTAGTTTATCTTTTTTTGGCCTTGCGAGACTAATTATGAAAAATGGACACTCTAATCAAGCATGATTAGAAGTGTTCTCCCCTGTATTTTTTTAAACTCTTTTTGGGCTTGGGAGACTAAATTTACGAAAAAGTCATCCACAAAGTCGCCTTTAATTTATTTTCATACTCTCTAAACATGAAAAACCACCGAGTTTTCCTTCTCTGGACTCGCTAAACTACACATTGAAGGACCCATATGGGAACAAACCTTTAGTTTTTCCRGTTCATTAAATAAAGGAAGAGGAACTTACCAAAGGTGAGTTATATCGAGCATGTGTTACCCTCCTCSAGCTCATTAAATGAAAAAAGGTACTCATCTATCTAGGTCGGGAAAAAATTGAAGGAAGTGGGTCAAGTTTTTGGGAATCCTTTATGGAAGATATTTTMTCCSTTGAACATGGCACATGTTTGAGTCTCATCTTACAGTTGAGTAATTCGCTTGTCTTTGAGCCATACCAATTCCATGTGTCACCATAMTTTTTCATTTAGTCGAAGAGTGCTCTTATTATCATCACATTACATTCTTAGTACTCGTCGAGTCAATGCTTCCAAGTCAATTGTCGTGCCTCATCATGTTCAAGGGAAGTGTCACTTCAAACCATCCATCTACAGTATTTCAAGTTTCCATTTCCCATGTCAGTCCATACTCATTCGATTCACCATCTCACATCACTTTCCTATGTCAATTTCATGTCAATGATGGGGGAATACATCAATTCCCTCCTTCGACAAGTCTTTTCCTATCGACTTTAAGACATCATCTGAGAATTAGATTTAGAAACCAGTTAGTACCTTGGGACTTGCATTCCTCAATGGTAGACCTTCTCACTTCTGAAAGTAGGTTTACATCATTGACTTCTGATAAGATGATTCCACGAATGTTCGACCTCGTCTCATTTATTCACATCTGTTAGGATGTACTAGGGTACCTTGGGATTCATTGACATCATTGGTTATTTCCCTCGCACTTGTTAACGATTTACCTCAATGATCAGTAATAAATTGGTTTCTACCATGTTCAACATCAAATCATCTATTCACATGGCTAGATTCGTACCACATCAGGATTGGGACGAAGACCCTGGGTTGAGCATTCACTTTGTTATCTTCTTTGCCCATTCTGTGAAGGAGAACATTTGAGCATTCTGATATATATATTGTCACATATATCCAAATTGTATTGGTTCGTGGCTATTTTTTTTCATCTCGTAGCTCCACTATGTATTTTTTGTGGCTACGATCAGTTCATGTCATGGATGTATGGATCCACATTGTATCTCTGGTGGCCATATCCATAGTCAATATTTTTCATGGATCTGCAGTGTATTGGTCGACGGTCGTGCTTTGAGTAATCTCATATTATGAGCACAGGTATGCTTGCCTCAGAAATGGAACATATATCCAGGATCTCCAACTCCATACCCTTTCTTCGAAGAATATACAAAGTGTTTTGACCAGTAGCTTTCATCTTCTGACTTCACACTTTGGGGGGAAATTTGTTACACATCAAAATTACTCACTTCTATAATGTCACATTCTCATTGTCATAAGTGTCGCATTCTCATTCCATAAGTGTTGCATCGCAAACGACACCAAGAAAACACTTGACACAACCCATAAAACATGCTAGAAGAAGAATCCCCATCATCTGATAGTCGAAACAAATGTTTTTCTATGAGAATTACTCATCTTGGTAACTTTTGGGAAGATTAGCGCTCCCTTGCTCATATACATGGAGCGCTATCACTCCTTGTCCATCTCACAGAGAGTGTTGTAGTTCTCTGTTTCTCATTCTAAGGGAGTGTCGAGTTGGTCCAATGGAGTCACCAATTTCTGTTATGGAAATATTCCCCTGCGGAAAGGTGAAATTTCCCTTGGACTATTGACCCCTAAACCAAAACAGAAAAACACAAGTGGACACTAACATCCCTTTGAATTTTGTTTAACTAATCATAAAGAGAGAGAGGGAGAAAATGTGTGATGCACCTAGTTTCGAAGTTTGTCTTTGCTGCTTCCAATACGAGCTTGATCTCCAAACTCCTTAGCGCAACTTGATACCTGCAATGCAATAGAAAACAAAGAGAAACAAATAAATCCTACTCTACAATATTAGATTAAACAAATTCATCTACAAAGATTGAAGGAACAATAGATAAGAATATGCAAGAATACACAAAATTGAAGGAAGTAGGTCAAGTTTCTTGAAAACATTTGTAAGCAGCTCTTGCAGTTGCCCTTGAACACGACACTTATTTTAACCTCCACACAGAACAATTGGATAATCCGCTAAAACATCCACACTAAACCAATCCTATGAGTCTTTCCGCTCCTTTGACCCATCCAAATAATGCCTCAACACTCAATGCATTATGTTTTGGTCCACTCTGCGTTTATGTTTCCAAGTCTCACATTGTGCCTCAATGTTCAAGGGAAGTTTCTGCCTCAAAATCCAACCATCTACAAAATTACCAGTTTTCATTCTCGTGTCAGTATGTGTTCATCTGCTATATCTTATCACTTTCCTGAGAAAAGTTTCATGTCGACTAATGGGGGATACATCAATTCCCTCCTTCGATGAGTCTTTTACTATAGACTTCAATAAACTATCCGAGAAATAGACTTAGCAACACATCAATACCTTGGGACTTGCATGCCTCAATGACAGGTCTCCTCGCATTCAAAAGTGGGTATTCATCAATGACCCCTGATTGAATGATTCCACGAATGTTCGACTTCAACTCATTTTTCACATTCATCGGACTGTACTGTAAAATTACCTTGAAAATCATCGACATCAATGGTGATTTATCTCGCACTTATTAAAGGTATACCTCAATGACCGGTAATCAAGTGGCTTATACCATGTTTGACATCAAAACATCTATTCACATGGGTAATATTCATATTACATCAGGATTGGGACGAAGACCCTGGATTGAGCATCCACTCTGCTATATGCTCTGTCCAGGCTATGAAGGAAGTCATTTGAGCATGATGATATGTATGTTGTCACATAGATCCACATTGTATTGGTCCGTGGCTATGTTTTATTGGCCTGTGTCTATCTCGTAGCTCCATTATGTATTTTGCATGGCTATGATCAATTCATGTCATAGAGGTATGGATCCACATTGTATCTTTGGTGGCCATACCCTTAGTCAATATCATCATGGATCCGTAGTGTATTTATTGGTGGCCATACTTTGAGTCACTTATAGTCTGAGCATAGTTATACTTGCCTCGGGAATGGAACACATATTAACATTGTTTGATGGTTGTCTGCATCTTCTACCAGGTTCTTCGACTCCATACCCTTGCTTTGAAGAATCTACAATTTTTTTTGGCCAGTATCTTTCATCTTTTGACTTCACACTTTGGGGGGCAATCTATTACACATCAAAATTCCTCACTTCGATACTGTCACATTCTCATTTTCATAAGTGTCACAAGTGTCTCACTTTTTTCACAAGTTTCATAAGTGTCTCATTCTCGTTCCGTAAGTGTCGCATCGTGAACGACACCATGAAAACAATTTACACAACCCCTAAAACATGCTAGAAAAAGAAGCCCCATCATCTGACAGTTGAAACAAATGTTTTTCTATCAGAATTGTTGCAACTGACTTGTAAGTTATTGTTGCAACTATTTAGGGGCTTCTTAACAATTCTTCGAGGCTTCCAACTTCATGACCTCATAACTCCTCAAATGTGAGGAACTATGTGACATACCACCTACCGTTGGAAACAACATGACTAGGACTATCCATCTATGAGGGTTTTGTATGTACTTTTAATGTTCTTCAACCTCATTTTCCTTAGTGAACTTTGGGCCTCATGAACACACCTCTTGGTCTCTTTTATGCTTCTTCAAAGCATATTCCTGTGAGGGCCATGCTTAAATATATTCCATAATGGGACCACTTTGGAGACTTCTTCAATTATACCCAATACTTCTAGAGGCTTCTAGACTTCTTCTAAACTTGACAACAATGACAATTATTTTTCCATCAATCTCCCCCTTTGGCATTCTTGGAAACAATCATGCTCCCCCTACAACCAATGTTCCCATGTCTTCATGCTTTTGTTCTTCTCGCCCTTTGACATCAATGGAAAAGGGTAACTCCCCCTGACAATTTGCTTCTGAACTTTCTCCCTTTCAGTGTTTTTTGTCCATTGGTATTTCTTGATGAAGTAAACTACTGACATATAGAAAATAATTCATATTAAGGTTCCTTTATTGTCTCTGCACATATGATTTCCCTTCCCTAGTATTATGAGAAAAAAATGTGTAGATCACCGTGGAGCATAAAACATTCGAAGTTTTTGTCGAAGATACTCAAATTTCTCTCTTGGGAGAGGTTTAGTGAATATGTCTGCAATATGTTCCTTTTTCCCAATATACTCTAACTTGATATTCTTATCTATAACTTGTTCCCGCAAAAAGTGAAACTTGATTGAAATATGTTTGGTCTTGGAATGCATCACTAGATTCTTGGAGACACTGATAGCATCAATATTGTCACGGAATATTGAAATGGGATCATCATACTTCAATTGTGTATCTTGGAAGGTCTGCTTCATCCAGAGAACTTGAGTACAACATGATGTTGCTGCAATGTATTCTACTTTTTTTGTAGATAGTGATAATGAGGATTGCTTCTTACTTAAATAGGATACCAGAAAATCAACCAAATAGAAGGATTCTCCACTAGTGCTTCTTCGATCATCAATTATTCCTTCCCAATCTACATCTGCGTAGGCGACCATGGTAAACTCATTCCCTTTTGGATACCACAACCCAAACTATGTTATTCCTTTAAGATATTTGAAGATCGTCTTTACTGCTAGAACATGAGTTTCCTTCTGTGCTTCTTAAAATATTGCAACTTGTCCAACCCGAGATTCTACCAGGGGGTTTCCAGTGGCCCAATCTACAGTTTAGGACATTTTCTAGAGGGTTTTGAGGCCATATTCATAGAGGTTGAATTCTTGTTCTTCTACATCCAGGAGGGCACACTACAGATAGATGATTTGGCCATCTGGAGGGTCAGATCTCCATCATTCAGTTTGAGACTTTACCTGGGGGTTTCCCTTGGCACGATGTACAATTTGGCACATTTTTTAAGGGGATTCAACAACTTATTTCTTCAAGGACGAATTCTTGGGTTGCTTCAGTCAGTGAGGGGCGCATTGTGCTAGGGATATCTTCATATTTCAATTGGGTTATGAGTTGGTTCATCTGGGTTTTTGGTCTATAGCTTGGAGATGCTTTTGGAAGCATGGATCTTCTTCTATCTTGTATTTTGGAGGTCAGACACTCTACTATCTTATATGTATTCCATATTTTCCCCATTTTGTATCAGAACAACCATTGTTATGAATAAAATCATATCTGAGGTATTTTTGGGTTATCTCTTGTATTGTTAATCTTGCATCTTGTTGAGGAGAGGTTTTGAGCATAGTTTTTCTTCTCTATGGAAAGCTCATTAAAAAATGAAACAGAGGTATTGAGAATAGTTCTTCTTCTCTGTGGAAATCTCATTAAAAATTGATACATAATCTATGAGCATAGTTCATTGTCTCTATAAATCTTGTTAAAAAATGAAACAGAGCCCCCTCCATTACAATCGATTCTCACTCTGGATCGAGTACTTGAACCTTCTTTTCCTCTGCCTAGTGAAAATGTTTCCATTAGTAACTAGTAACCTAAACGAGGTAAGAAGAAGAGTCTCCAGAGGAATCGATGCTTGGGGGGCAGGTTTCCATTCTCTGGACATCATGCTGGAGCAAAATTGCTAACTTCTGCCAAAGAAGCTGGGGGAAAACTACCTCTAGAGAGACACACTGCTAGGAGTGATCCTCATTCAAAGGTCATTCCCATCATAACATAGTATTCTTTTTCTATAACGAGCTTAGTCTTTGTTCTTTCTCTTGCTCGTAAATACATGAGAATAATTTATTGATATTAGTATATGTTCTTTCTCGTGCTCGTAAATACATGAGAATGTGACTAAGTATACTTTTATCAATTTTTCGGACTTGCAAAGGTTATACAAAAAAGGAACCCCCTTGATTATTCTTTAAGCTCTTTTCAGACTCTCTAAACATGAAAATATTTCTAAGTGATCTTGCTTCCTTTCACACTCGTTAAAAGGTTTGAAAGAGCATGTTTCGAGTGGTAGCTTATATTTTTTTGGCCTCATGAAACTAATTACAAAAAATGAACACTCTAATCAATCATGATTAGAAGAGTTATCCTATGTAATGTTTTACACTTTTTTCGGGCTTGGGAGACTAAATTTACGAAAAATTCATCCACAGAGTCTCCTTTAAGTTATTTTTAGACTCTCTAAACATGAAAAACCACCGAGTTTTCCTTCTTTGGACTCGCTAAACTACACATTGAAGGACTCATATGGGAATAAACTCTTACTTATTCCAATTCGTTAAATAAAGGAAGATGAACTTACCGAAGGTGAGTTATATCGAGCATGTGTTACCCTCCTCGAGCTCATTAAATGAAAAAGAGGTACTCATCTATATAGGTGGGGGAAAACCTAAAGGAAGTGGGTCAAGTTTTTGGGAATCCTTTATGGAAACTATTTTATCCCTTGAACATGGCACATGTTTGAGTCTCGTCTTACAATTGGGTAATTCGCTTGTCTCTGAGCCATACCAATTCCATGTGTCGCCATACTTTTTCATCCAGTCGAAGAGTGCTCTTATTGTCTTCACATTACATTCTTATTTCTCATCGAGTCAATGCTTCCAAGTCGATTATCGTGCCTCATCATGTTCAAGGGAAGTGTCACTTCAAACCATCTATCTGTAGTATTTCAAGTTTCCATTTCCCATGTCAGTCCATACTCATTCGATTCACCATATCACATCACTTTCCAATGTCATTTTTGTGTCGATGATGGGGGATACATCAATTCCCTCCTTCGATAAGTCTTTTCCTATAGACCTCAACACATCATCCGAGAATTGGATTTAGAAACCAATTAGTACATTGGGACCTGCATGCCTCAATAGCATACCTCCTCACTTCTGAAAGTAGGTTTACATCATTGACCTCTGATTGGATGATTCCACAAATGTTCGACCTCAGCTCATTTATTCACATTTGTTGGGATGTACTAGGGTACCTTGGGAGTCATTGACATCATTGGTTATTTCCATCGCACTTGTTAACGATTTACCTCAATGATCGGTAATCAAGTGGTTTCTACCATGTTCGACATCAAATCATCTATTCACATGGCTAGATTTGTACCACATTAGGATTGGGATGAAGACCCTGGGTTGAGTGTTCACTTTGTTATCTTCTTTGCCCATTCTGTGAAGGAGATCATTTGAGCATGCTGATATATATACTGTCACATATATCCAAATTGTATTGGTTCGTGGCTATTTGTTATCATCTTGTAGCTCCACTATGTATTTTTTGTGGCTACGATCAATTCATGTCATGGATGTATGGATCCACATTGTATCTCTGGTGACCATATCACTAGTCAGTATTTTTCATGGATCTGCAGTGTATTGGTCGGTGGATGTGCTTTGAGTCATCTCATATTACGAGCATAGGTATGTCTGCCTCATAAATGGAACATATATTAATATTGTTTGATGGTTGTTTGCATCTTCTTCCAAGTTCTCCAACTCCATACCCTTTCTTCGAAGAATATACAAAGTGTTTCGACCATTAGCTTTCATCTTCTGACTTCACACTTTGGGGGGCAATCTGTTACACATCAAAATTCCTCACTTCGATAATGTCACTTTCTCATTGTCATAAGTGTCGCAAGTGTTGCATTTTTGTTGCAAGTGTCACATTCTCATTCCATAAGTGTCGCATCGCGAACAACACCATGAAAACAATTGAAACAACCCATAAAACATGCTAGAAGAAGAAGCCCCATCATCTGACAGTCGAAACAAATGTTTTTCTATGAGAATTACTCCTCTTGGAAACTTTTGGCAAGATCAATGCTCCCCTGCTCATATACATGGAGCACTATCGTTCTTTGTCCATCTCACAGGGAGTGTTGCAGTGCTTTGTTTCCCATTCTAAGGGAGCGTCGAGTTGGTCCAGGGGAGTCGCCAATTTCTATTATGGAAATATTCCCGTGCGGACAAGTGAACTTTCCCTTGGATTATTGACCCCTGAACCAATACAGAAAAACACAAGTGGACACCAACATCCCTTTGAATTTAGTTTAACTAATCATAAGGAGAGAGAGGGAGAAAATGTGTGATGCACCTAGTTTCAAAGTTTTTCCTTGCTACTTCCAATACGAGCTTGATCTCCAAACTCCTTAGCACAACTTGATACCTACAATGCAATATACAACAAAGAGAAACAAAGAAATCCTACTCTACAAGATTAGATTAAACAAATTCATCTACAAATATTGAAGGAACAATAGACAAGCGTATGCAATAATACACAAAATTGAAGGAAGTAGGTCAAGTTTCTTGAAAACATTTGTAAGAATCTCTTGCAGTTGCCCCTGAACATGACACTTATTTTAACCTCCACATGGAAAACTTGGATAATCCGCTAAAACCTCCACACTAAACCAATCCTATGAGTCTTTCCACTCCTTTGACCCATCCAAAGAATGCCTCAACACTTGTTGCATTATTTTTTGGTCCACTCTGCATTTATGTTGCCAAGTCTCACGCCATGCCTCAATGTTCAAGGGAAGTTTCCGCCTCAAAATTCAACCATCTACAGAATTACCAGTTTTCATTACCATGTCAGTATGTGTTCATATGCTATATCTTATCACTTTCCTAAGACAAGTTTCATGTCGACTAATGGGGGATACATCAACTCCCTCCTTTGATGAGTCTTTTCCTATCAATTTCAACAAACTATCTGGGAAATATACTTAGGAACACATCAATACCTTGGGACTTGCATGCCTCAATGAAAGGCCTCCTCGCATTTGAAAGTGGGTATTCATCAATGAACCTTGACTGAATGATTGCACAAATGTTTGACTTCAACTCATTTTTCACTTTCGTTGGACTGTACTGTAAAAGTACCTTGAAAATTATCGACATCAATGGTGATTTATCTTGCACTTCGCTGTTGGGCCTCCTTCTTATCCTCCCCCTCCCTTCTTATCCTACTCCTTCTACTTCTTTCGCAAGAGGATCGATACCAAATGCCTACGCTACGACACGACTTTACATTCTCCTGTATCACACTTATTCTATCGCTTACCCAACATACCACAATTCCCATTCAGTTCGCGTACTCCCAGGCTTTCTGTTACATATGCATTCTTTACGCCTTCTGCTTGCTTCATTATACAACCTTCAATAGGAAATCCGACCCAATCCTTTCGCTTTTATTTGATGGAACCGACCGAGGGAGGGACATACTAGGAGCCTACCACAGGAGCACACTGAAGAGGTGAAACACACCTGGTTGATTCCAAGATACCGCATTTGGATAGGCTTCGAGATAGATTGATTGAGCGCTTGCCTTGGTTCGTTGGTTAACGATATACCTCAATGACCAGTAATCAAGTGGTTTATACCATGTTCGACATCAAAACATCTATTCACATGGGTAATATTCGTACTACATCAGGATTGGGATGAAGACCCTGGGTTGAGCATCCACTCTGCTATCTGCTCTGTCCAGGATTATGAAGGAAGTCATTTGAGCATGTTGATATGTATGTTGTCACATAGATCCACATTGTATTGGTATGTGGCTATGTTTTATTGGTCTATGGCTATCTCGTAGCTCCATTATGTATTTTGTGTGGCTATGATCAGTTCATTTCATAAAGGTATGGATCCACATTGTATCTCTGGTGGCCATACCCTTAGTCAATAACATCATGGATCCACAATGTATTTATTGGTGGCTATACTTTGAGTCACTTATAGTCTAAGCATAGTTATGCCTTCCTTGGGAATGGAACACATATTAACATTTTTTGATGGTTGTCTGCAACTTCTACGAGGTTCTTCAACTCCATACCCTTGCTTCGAAGAATCTACAATTTTTTTCAGACAGTATCTGACTTCACACTTTGGGGGAACATATGTTACACATCAAAATTCCTCACTTCAATAATGTCACATTCTCATTGTCGTAAGTGTCACAAGTGTCTCACTTTTTTCGAAAGTGTCATAAGTGTCGCATTATCATTCTGTAAGTGTCACATCATGAACGACACCATGAAAACACTTGACACAACCCCTAAAACATGCTAGAAGAAGAAGCCCCATTATCTGACAGTCGAAACAAATGTTTTTCTATCAGAATTGATCATCTTGGAAACTTTTGGGAAGATCAACACTCCCATGCTCATATACAATGAGCACTAGTGCTCCTTTTCCATCTCACAGGGAGTGTTGCAGTGCTCTGTTTCCCATTCTAAGGGAGCATCGAGTTGGTTGTGCAAATCTTGGAAGAAATCCCATTTTCTTCTAAAGACTACTATGGATGGATCGAGTTGGTTTGGATCGAATCTAACTCCTGGGCTACATCTAAGGGATATATCACAACTATTGGAGCCATATCCTCAACTAATTCCAAATAACCAAGGTGGTTGATCCTCTCAAAGCCTGTAAATGGAGGCATTGTCATGGTGAACAAAGGAGGAATAAATCAGCAAAAGCATTGTTATTTTGATTGTGGATCTTTCGAGTAAGGGTTGGACAAGGAGGACTTGGAGAGGTTGTTGCAACATCATTTGAAGGTTGTAATTTTCATTTTGAAGTTCTCATTAATAAACTTGTACTATTTCCTTCTAGTATGTGTTTACATGTACTTGTCTATGCTTGTCTTAATCTTCATAGATCTCTTGATTTTATCTAATCCATTAGAGTAGGAGATATTCATTTGTCTCTTGGTGTCCACTACAGGTACTATTCAAAACTCACAGATTGGAGAAGATTGGACAAACTTCGAAAGTGAGTTACATCATACTCTCCCTCCTTCTCTCTTTTTCGATGGATAAAATGAATCTATAGGAATGGTAGTGTCCAAAGGTAGTTTTCTGTCTTGGTAGAGGGGTCTGTACTCCAAGGTAAAGTTCACCTGTCCATAGGGGAATATTTTCATAACACTTTCACTACCACTAATAAACCTATAACTTCCATTGTCACTGATACATTAACCTATCACTGTCACTATCACATCAACCTGTTACTCTCACTTTCACTGTCACTGTCACATCAACTAATCAACATGTGTATATGTACCAATATTTGTACCATAACATGTATCAACCATGTACCAAAACTTGTACCATAACATGTGACTCAACCATATACCATATCACTCATGATATATCTCAATCATTCGATACACCATGTACCAAAGATATAATCCAATGTCTCCAAGATATGTGATGCAGGAGCATCATATAAAGCCAAAGATACACGCCTAATCAAAGGAGACAGCTGGAAAAGTGCCAGCGCACATTTTGAAGTGTTTTGAAGATTAATGAATGGGCATTAATGTAATATATAGGAAGAACGTGCAGTTGCATTTATAACTGCATATCTAAATTGATTTTAGAGTGCGTGTTCCTATCCGCCAGAGATAATAGACATTTATGATTATTTAATGCAAGTAGGTAGATATGAATGATTAGATTAGATAGTTTAGGAGCGTAGGAGGGAAAACGGATGATAGACACCCTCACCCTAGTACCATTGTAATATAATTTAGAATTCATAATCTATAGAGCTGCATAAGAGAATAGAGGAGAATAAAGAATTTCATGCATTTTTTCTGTTGATATTTACCATGTACAGGAGCACTGGAATTAATAGAAGAAATCTTTAATTCCAATCTATGTGTTTGTTATGGTTGTTGGAACCACCTGTTAAATGGTATGTTGCAGGCTTGTTTGCCTTCTTTGTGTGCATTCTAATTCAATGCCAATGTGTGTGTATATGCTCTAGAATTCTATGTTGAATGTTTGAATTCCAGGTAAGAAGAGAATGAGTTTCAATTGTTTCTCTTTCTGAGAACTCTTGCAAAGAGTGCAGTGGAGGGTCCGCAAGGAGTGCGTCGACCAGACTCTAAGTTTAATCTCAGAACTCTTAGAAGAGATTCAGATTTTGTTTTTACGGACACAAGAGCTATGTAAGGTGTGCGGAGGCCGAGCGAAGTCTTGGATTTTACAAATCCAAGAGGAAGATTGAGAGACTATTGTTGCAAGGAGTGCACAGAGTCAAAGACCCTAAATAAATAGAGTTTATTTGAAAGTTTCCACAAGGAGTGCGTGCAGGGATCCTCATGGAAGCTTGAGTTTACAAGCGAATTCTCAAGAGAGATTTAACCTTTGAAGTGGTCAAAGGGATACGAAGGTCGAACTCATCTCGTAGTAGTCAAGTTCAGGAGGGAGGACGCCAAGTTATTTGGCTAGAAGTCTTGAGAAGTGAATCGGACGGTGGAATCGTTTCAAGAGGAAGTGTCAAAGTCCCGAGAGCCATTGGATCTCGTGGAACAACGAAGGGATTAAGACTAAGTGACTTTCCACACCCTTAAGCTCAAGAGGGATAGTGGCCATTAGATTTGGATCAACAAGGACCGTTGATCTCGCGTGTGAATTCACACATCGGAGTTCGGGGACTGGAGTGACCAGTCGTTTGGGTCAAGCATTATGGATTCCTGATTGGCGAAATCCTAATACAATGTAAGCCATTGGATCGAGGGAGGCTCGCAACTGTCGATCTCGTCCAAGGCATAATTTCACAGTCGGAGAATCATAGAGGAAGAGGAACGGCTATTGGTTGTTCGCTCGAGTCCCGAAACTCGGAAGCTAGTGGGTGACAAGTGGCGTGTGCTCGTCGCTTTGGAGGAGTCAATATTCGTTGACATTTCACGTTTCGGCTATTGCAAGAGCTATGGAATTGCATCGAGAACCTCCAACTCGCGAAACCCAAAATCCTTCGTAGGCTTAAACAAAGGGTTTAATTAACTCTTAGTGTGGTTTTGGAAAATATACTGAGTGGATCTCGGCCTGAGGGCAGGGGGTCTGCGATAGTTGTGGTATCAGAGTACAAAACAAGTTATTTTCTTTTTGTAGTAGAGAGAAGGGAGGAATTCTACAACCATGCCACCAAGAAGAAGAGAAAGGGCAATGCCTGATCCTGTAGTGGAAAGAGAAATGCGTGAATTACGTGCCAAGATTGATGCTATGGAGACAACACAGAGGTGCACAGTTAACGCTAGGGATATCAGCAAAGATGAGAGAGAAAATGAAGCTGAAAACAAAGAAGTTGCAGTCGAAGATGCTACGGAAGAACGCTTATTCAAGGCTGTTGCTAGGATAGGTGCTAGGCCAAAAATGGACATTCCAATGTATGAAGGCAACTTGGATGTTGAAGAGCTTCTAGACTGGATTAGAGCTCTAGACAAATACTTTAACTATGAGGATGTCGAGGAAGACAAGAAGGTCAAATATGTCGTTACTAGACTTAAGGGGCATGCAACACTGTGGTAGGATGAACTGCAGGCTGATAGACATCGCAAGGGAAAACAAAAAATCAAAATCTGGGATAGAATGGTTGCAAAAATGAAAGCCAAGTTTATACCCAGAGATTATCAAATAAATCTGTTTCGGAGGATGCAGAATTTGAGACAGAAGCTGATGTCAGTGAAATATTACACTGAAGAGTTCTATAGGATAAACATCAGAGAAGGTCATCGAGAAAGAGATGATGAAAAATTTGTCAGGTATATGAATGGCCTACGATATGACGTTCAAGATGAGATGAGCATGATGACCATCCGAACCGTATAAGATGCTTATCAGATGGCTCTAAAAGCTGAAGAGAAGCTGAGCCGAAAGCAAGATCAAAGAGGTCGAGGCAAAAGTCAAAGCAGAGGCAAGATGATTGCCCTGGACAAAACTCAAAGGCCTAAAGAAGAGGGGAAGAAACCTCAAACTCAACCTGAGAAAGGAGGAAGCTCACAGGGAAGGCAATATGATGATATAAATACTTTTCCTCGAGTCAGAGGAAGAGGAAGAGGCAGAGGAGGCGAAGTGAAATTATTTATCTATGGAAAATCAGACATAAATCCTATGAGTGTCCAAATAGGAAGAAATATGGTGGTGAGACTCACATTTCTGAAGCCCAAGGATGAAATGTTGAGGCAGAGGACGCTGAGGGTGGAAGATCTTTGATGATGAGGAAAGTTCTCTTGAAACCAAAAAGGGAGCCAGAGAACCCAGCCCAAAGAAACAGTCTATTTCGGACTGCTTGCAAAACCAAAGATAGGGTATGCAAGGTCATAGTAGACAGCGGTAGCACAGATAATCTTGTATCTACGTAAATGGTAGAAAAACTAGGGCTGGAGACTATTACGCATCCAAGCCCATACAAAGTTTCATGGCTACAAAAAGGACATCAGGTAAATGTCACTGAACAATGTTTAGTTGAATTTAAAATATGAGGATATAAAGATGAGATATTATGTGATGTTATTCCCATGGATGCTTGTCATCTATTGCTGGGTAGACCATGGAAATATGATAGAAACGTGGTGCATGATGGGAGAAAGAACATGTACACTCTGGAGAAAAACGGTAGGATGCACATGTTGTTGCCGATTAAGGATAAAGAGGTGAAAATAGAGATGAGAAACATTGTACTTCTCATGAGTGGGAAATAACTTCTTAAGGAAGTCAAGAAGAAGGAAGACACACAATTCATTGTGGTTAGGAAGCCCATAATTGTTCTGAACAACACTAGGATAGATGATTTACCGGAAGAAATCTAGGAGTTGCTGGAAGAATTTGCTAATATAGTAGTGGATGAACTACCTTGTTCGTTGCCACCTATTAGGAGTATAAGCCATCATATCGATCTTATACCTGGAGCCATTTTTCGGAACAAAGCAACGTACAGGTTGACGCCGTAGGAGAATGAAGAAGTTAAGAGATAGGTCCAAGAATTAATGGATAAAGGATTGATTCGGGAGAGCTTGAGTCCATGTGTTGTTCCGACAGTGCTCAGCCCAAGAAAGGATGGTGGCTGGAGAATGTGTACAGACTCAAGGGAAATCAACAAAATTACCATCAAGTACAGGTTCCCATTGCCAAGGATGGACGACTTGATGGATTGCTTGAGTGGAGAAAAGTTTTTTTCAAATATTGATTTGAAAAGCGGATATCATCAAATTAGAATGAGAGAAGGTGATGAATGGAAGACAACATTGAAGATGAATGAAGGGCTATATGAATGGCTTGTCATTCCATTTGGCTTAACAAATGCACCCAGTACTTTCATGAGGTTGATGAACGAATTCCTGAAGGATTTCATTGGGAAATTCGTCATTGTATATCTTGATGATATATTAATTTTCAGCAAAACTAAAGCATAACATTTAAAGCATTTAGCTGTAGTGATGAGGAGGTTACATCAAGAGAAATTGCTGATCAATATGAAGAATTCATCATTTATGAGGGAAGAACTCATTTATTTGGGTTTTGTTATCTCTGCAAATGAATTGAAAATGGATCTGGAGAAGATAAAAGCGTTGCTGAAGAGCGTATTTGAAGTTCGAAGCTTCCATGGTTTGTCTAGCTTCTACAGGAAATTCATCCGAAACTTCAGTGGAATTAGCGCACCAATGATGGATACAATGAAGAAAAGACATAAATCTTTTCATTAGACGAAGGAAGTGGAGAAGAGCTTCAACCTGATGAAGAAGAAGATCATTGAGCAACCAATTCTGGTTTTGCCAGATTTCAGCAAGACATTCCAGGTCAGGTTTGATGCGAGTGGATTTTCCGTTGGAGCGGTATTGAGCCAAGACAACAGACCAATCGCATATTTCAGTGAAAAACTGAATGAAGCAAAGATCAAGTACTCCACGTATGACAAAGAATTCTATGCAGTCATACAAGCGCTGAAGAAATGGAGGCACTATTTGGTTCCCAAGGAGTTCATTTTGTACAGTGATAATCACGCTTTGCAATTCCTGACTCGATGATCCGACATGATCTTTTCCATGATTATGGTTGAGTTTTAAACTTGCATGAATAATTTAACCATTTGAGAATTTAATGAAAGAATGAGGAAAAGAAGAGGATTATATCAGTCAAATACACATATGCAGATCTGAAAACAATAATGAACAGCAAACCATAAGAACGCAGGTTGATAACGGAGTTCGGCACAATGTTTGCCTACGTCTCCGGGCCTTTTTCCTGTGGGGGAGGCTTCTTTATTTCTTCTCAAGTAATCAAAATTACATCTCAGCAATGCCCAAAGGCTACAAGACTGATCTGGTCTTGTTGTACCAGATCTCAAGAACCCTGCAAAAGAAACGACATGCAAAACTGATGCTCCAAGCTCCCAGAAACGATCCGACAACGTTTCCACCTCAAAGGCTTCCCTGCAACAAACTGACTTTGGCTTGGCTTTCCAACAACATAACTCTGATCTGAATGACTGTCCCTTGGCCTCAAACAGGCCTGGTTTATATAGCAAAGGAGTTGGTTTCACATCCCCAACTTCCTCCAAGAATCTGGCCTCCAAAAATGCCCAATATCCCCCAAAAATGGAGAAAATCAACTAAAATTAGGCATATTTAATTAAAAATAACCAAAACTTTAATAAAAAACCCCCTTTTGTTTGTATTTGGGCCTTAAGCCCCCCGAATCCGGGCGTGGCCCCCCTTTTACGGTCATATTGTTGGGCATGTGGCCACGCGCCATAGCGCGGGCCACCCCATTCTCGCCAGCTCCCGATCACAAGGGCATATTAAAAGGACCGCGTGCTATCGTTGAAACCCATGGATAAAGTATTAACACCTCCATGCGTAGCCTGTGGCTATACCTCTGGTCTCGTGGGTTTTGCATGTGGCCTCGTGGCTAAACGGTTGAACAAACTTCCCCGCATTTTGGTAACGGTCCTGGTCCCGTGGGAATGGCCCGGGATCCGTGGGCTATGGTTAACCTCCTGCCGTTGGTTATGGTGTGTGGTTGTATTGCATGGTTCACGCCGAGGGCTGGGGCTAGGCCCCAGCCCTTTTTCTGCCGGTTTAACACCACATGCAATTTTAAATAAAATTTCAACCGTTTATAAAATAAGAACTGCCCGCCGACCATGTGGCTAGCCCGATTCCGTTCGTCCGTTCACCGCTCGACGGTCCCGTGTTCAAACCCCAGCCACGGCAAACCACAATTTTATAACAATAACCCGACGACCAATGATGGGGTGCCACGTGGCATCCCTTGAGTGGGCCACGTGGCACCCTTAAAAACCGACCGAAACGTGCCACGTGTCGGCCTGTGATTGGCCCACGTGTGTCGCCACGTCAATCTGCCCAGTCACCTGCCGTACTTCCACGTCGATCTGCTACGTCATCATGCCACGTGTCACCCTGTGAGTGGTGACACGTGTCACCTTATAACTAGTCCGACCGTATGCCCAAACGGCCAAATCCGCCTGACACGTGTCGCGTCCTGGTGATGCCACGTGTCCTCCGTACGGACCTGCCACGTGTCGCTCTCTGATGATGCCATGTGTCGTCATCCCTTTCTTCCACGTGTCGCCTCCTGGTTGGCCCACATCATCTGTACGGACATGCCACGTGGACTGTACGGACTGTACAGTCATCCCCCTTTTTTGCCTGTTTGACTTTTCGGACAGAACGCGATATCTTCTCCATACGGACTCCGTTTGACATAAAAATTATACCATCGGAATCAGAAAGACGAGACGGACGCAATGGCACAAGTTTCGTCGCATTCCAAGCACTTTTATTTTTGAGCATTTTTCAAGCCCTATCAGGCTTCTGGATCTGTTTTCAGATCACACCTCCCCACAAAAAGACCTTTTGGTCCCCAAAAGGTTACTGACCAGTCAACAAGCTCGGGATAGGCCACCCGACTTGTCCTCTGTCTCTGAACTCTATCCTGTGCACCCGTCTCATCAATATCAGCTGTAATACAATAATGACCACTGAAAGTACATTGTTA
>JASDQU010107995.1:55236-108869 GCA_032191745.1 Picea mariana | reverse complement strand
GCCTGGTTTATATAGCAAAGGAGTTGGTTTCACATCCCCAACTTCCTCCAAGAATCTGGCCTCCAAAAATGCCCAATATCCCCCAAAAATGGAGAAAGTCAACTAAAATTAGGCATATTTAATTAAAAATAACCAAAACTTTAATAAAAAACCCCCTTTTGTTTGTATTTGGGCCTTAAGCCCCCCGAATCCGGGCGCGGCCCCCCTTTTACGGTCATATTGTTGGGCATGTGGCCACGCGCCATAGCGCGGGCCACCCCATTCTCGCCAGCTCCCGGTCACAAGGGCATATTAAAAGGACCGCGTGCTATCGTTGAAACCCGTGGCTAAAGTATTAACACCTCCACGCATAGCCTGTGGCTATAGCTCCGGTCTCGTGGGTTTTTCATGTGGCCTCGTGGCTAAACGGTTGAACAAACTTCCCCGCATTTTGGTAACGGTCCTGGTCCCGTGGGAATGGCCCGGGATCCGTGGGCTATGGTTAACCTCCCGCCGTTGGTTATGGTGTGTGGTTGTATTGCGTGGTTCACGCCGAGGGCTGGGGCTAGGCCCCAACCCTTTTTCCGCCGGTTTAACACCACATGCAATTTTAAATAAAATTTCAACCGTTTATAAAATAAGAACTGCCCGTCGGCCATGTGGCTAGCCCGATTCCGTTCGTCCGTTCACCACCCGACGGTCCCGTGTTCAAACCCCGACCACGCCAAACCACAATTTTATAACAATAACCCGACGACCAATGATGGGGTGCCACGTGGCAGCCCTTGAGTGGGCCACGTGGCACCCTTAAAAACCAACTGAAACGTGCCACGTGTCGGCCTGTGATTGGCCCACGTGTGTCGCCACGTCAATCTGCCCAGTCACCTACCGTACTGCCATGTCGATCTGCTACGTCAGCATGCCACGTGTCACCCTGTGAGTGGTGACACGTGTCACCTTATAACTGGTCCGACCGTACGCCCAAACGGCCAAATCTGCCTGACACGTGTCGCGTCCTGGTGATGCCACGTGTCCTCCGTACGGACCTGCCACATGTCGCTCTCTGATGCTGCCACATGTCGTCATCCCTCTCTGCCACGTGTTGCCTCCTGGTTGGCCCACGTCAGCTGTATGGACGTGCCACGTGGACTGTACGGACTGTACAGTCATCCCCCTTTTTTTCCTGTTTGACTTTTCGGACAGAATGCGATATCTTCTCCATACGGACTCCGTTTGACATAAAAATTATACCACCGGAATCAGGAAGACGAGATGGACGCAATGGCACAGGTTTCGTCGCATTCTGAGAACTTTTATTTTTGAGCATTTTTCAAGCCCTATCAGGCTTCTGGATCTGTTTTCAGATCACTCGACAGGAGAAGTTGAACCCAAAGCATTCTAAATGGGTTGAATACATGCAAAATTTTACTTTTGTGATTAAACATATTTCTGGAACTGCTAACAAAGTTGCTGACGATTAGAGCAGGAAATGTTTGCTTATGAAGGAATTCAGAGTCAAGACTTTGGGTTTTGATAACCTCAAGGAAATGTATAGGGATGATCCAGACTTCAAAGAGGCATATGAGGCGTCTAAGAATCCAATTCTCAGGGATAGAAGCCAATGGACTGAATACATGATCCAGGATGGATTATTGTTCAAGGGAAATCAACTATGTATTCCGAAATGCTCTATGAGGGAGAATTTACTGAAGGAGAAACACAACGGAGGATTGGCCGGACACTTCGGTCATGAAAAAACATTCTCAAAGTTGAATGGTTCATATTTCTGGCCAGGGATGAGGATAGATGTGAAGAAATTTGTGGATAGGTGCAGAATTTGTCAACACACGAAAGGAAAAAGGTAGAACACAAGGTTATACCAACCATTACCCATACCGGAAAGGCCGTGGGATGCCGTGAGCATGGATTTCATATTGGGACTGCCAAGGACATAAAGGGGATATGATTCAATATTTGTAGTAGTAGACAGATTTTCAAAGATGGCACATTTCATACCATGCCAGAAAACCAATGACACAACTCATATTGCGAACCTGTTTTTCAAGGAAGTCATCAGACTACACAACTTGCCAAGGAGTATCATTTCTGATCGAGATACCAAGTTTGTAGGATATTTATGGAGGAATTTATGGAAGAAGTTGGGGACAAATTTTTCTTTTAGCTCAGCATATCACCCTCAGACGGATGGACAGACTGAGGTCGTGAACAGGAGCTTGGGAGATTTGTTAAGGAGCTTAGTGACTGAAAACCACAGTCAATGGGATCACATTATGCCACAGGCCTAATTCACTTACAACGATTCACTCAATAGAAGCACAGGGCAAAGTCCATTCCATATTGTATATGGAATGCAACCAAGGGGAGTTTATGAATTGAAAGATTCAGAACAAGATGAATTCAGGAGTGCTAGTGCAGAGGACTTTGCAGAAGGAATGAAGGATCTTCACAGCAAAATCAAGGAGCGATTGCAGAGTTCAAGCCAAGAATACAAGCATAGAGTAGATCAACATAGGTGAGAACTTCAATTTGAAGTTGGTGATTTGATTCTTGCGCATTTGAGGAAAGAGAGGTTCCTAAGGGGAACGTATAACAAACTGAAGATAAAAAAGATTGGACCGTGCAAGGTCCTAAGGAAATTTGGGACAAACACATATGAGATTGAATTACCCGATGGGGTCGCAATCTCACCGATATTCAATATTGTAGATTTGTACCCTTACACAGCTAAGGAAGAAGGAGAAGAAGATAAACAAGAAAAGATTCAATGGACAAAACAAATGCCTTAGCTGAAAAGCCACAGATGGAAAGAATAATTGACAAGAGGATTAGCAAAAAGACCAGGAGAAAAGAGTATTTTGAATACTTGGTCAAATGGAAAGGACATCCAGTTGAAGATGCTAGTTGGGAGGATGAAACAACAATTCAAAAGCATGGACAAACAATGAAGGAACTCATGAACAGGAGTTCATGAAAATTTTCAAGCGAGGGAGTATGATGCAGGAGCATCGTATAAAACCAATGACACACGCCTAATCAAAGGAGACAGCTGGAAAAGCGCCAACGCACATTTTGAAGTGTTTTGAAGATTAATGAATGGACATTAATGTAATAGATAGAAAGAACGTGCAGTTGCATTTATAACTGCAGATCTAAACTGATTTTAGAGTGTGTGTTCCTATCTGCCAGATGTAATAGACATTTATGATTGTTTAATGCAAGTAGGTAGATATGAATAATTAGATTAGACAGTTTAAGAGTGTAGGAGGGAAAATGGATGATAGACACCCTCACCCTAGTACCATTGTAATATAATTCAGAATTCATAAGCTGTAGAGCTGCAGAAGAGAATAGAGGAGAATAGAGAATTTCATGCATTTTTGCTGTTGATATTTACCATGTACAGGAGCACTGGAATTAATAGAAGAAAGCTTTAATTCCAATCTATGTGTTTTTAAAGGTTGTTGGAACCACCTGTTAAATGGTATGTTGCAGGCTTGTTTACCTTCTTTGTGTGCATTCTAATTCAATGCCAATGTGTGTGTATATGCTCTAGAATTCTATGTTGAATGTTTGAATTCCGGGTAAGAGGAGAATGAGTTTCAATTGTTTCTCTTTCTGAGAACTCCTGCAAAGAGTGCAGTGGAGGGTCCGTAAGGAGTGCGTCAACCAGACTCTGAGTTTCATCTCATAAATCTCAGAAGAGATTCAAATTTCATTTTTACGGACACAAGAGCCATGTAAGGTGTGCAGAGGCCGAGTTAAGTCTTGGATTTTACAAATCGAGGAGGAAGATTGAGAGACTACTATTGCAAGGAGTGCACGGAGTCAAAGACCCTAAATAACCAGAGGTTATCTGAAAGTTTCCACAAGAAGTGCGTGCAGGGATCCTCATGGAATCTTGAGTTTACAAGCGAATGCTCAGGAGAGATTTAACCTTTGAAGTGGTCAAAGAGAGATGAAGGTTGAACTCATCCCACAACAGTCAAGTTGAGGAGGGAGGATGCCAAGTTATTTGGCTAGAAGTCTTGAGAAGTGAATCATACGGTGGAATCATTTCAAGAGGAAGTGTCGAAGTCTCAAGAGCCATTGGATCTCGTGGAACAACGAAGGGATTAAGACTAAGTGACTTTCCACACCCTTAAGATCAGGAGGGATAGTGGCTGTTAGATATGGATCAACAAGGACCGTTGATCTCACGTGTGAATTCACACATCGGAGTTTAGGGAGTGGAGTGACCAGTGGTTTGGGTCAAGCGTTGTAGATTCCCGGTTGGCGAAATCTTGATACAATGCGAGCCATTGGATCGAGGGAGGCTCGCAACTTTCGATCTTGTCCAAGGCGCAATTACGGAGTTGAGGAATCATAGAAGAATAGGAATGGCTGTTGGCTGTTCGCTCGAGTCCCGAAATTCAGAAGCTAGTGGGTGACAAGTGGCGTGTGCTCGTTGCTTTGGAGGAGTCAATCTTCGTTGACATTTCGTGTTTCAGCTATTGCAAGAGCTGTGGCATTTCATCGAGAACCTCCAACTCGCGAAACCCGAAATCCTTCGCGGGCTTAAACAAAGGGTTTAATTAACTCTTGGCATGGTTTTGGAAAAGATTCTGAGCAGATCTCGGCTCGAGGGCAGGGGGTCTGCGCCAATATGCCTCAAACATATACCATACAATAAACCCTATACCAATGTCTCAACAATGTGCCTCAAGAATGCACCATAAAAACCAAAATGATATACCAAGTATATGCCTCACACATGTGTCAATCATCACAAATATGTTCCTCTAATAATGAACCATAACAACCATACACAATGTACCAAGGATATGTCTCAAGCATGTATCAATATCAACAATACATGAACCTCAACTATATGCAAACATGTACCAAAAGGGCCTCCAACACATGCCTTAAGAATGTGTCATACCATCCATGATACAATCCTAAAACAAACACATAAAAGACATACCTTTACTCATGAAGAAGAATTGATACATACCATCTCAGACCCTCTAACAACCCTGTTGTATCATCATACCTTGCCGAAACCTGAACCAAGCATCCTTCTTCAAATATAGCTTAGCCTTGTTGGACAGATGCTAGTTATCAAACAGGGCCTCGTGTGATAGACACTAAACAACCCGTGGGGGTGTCTTCCAGGACACTAGTAGCCTGACCCGCGAGGGTCATCTAAAATAGGGTTTCCTAAAAGCCTTCCTTTTATGCAACTCTGAGACTTTCACACTCCTTTCTTCCTCATATCCACTTCCTCAGATAAAATAATAAAAGGCTTACCAAAATATCACTTGAAAGATAGATAATCATTGAACTTGTGTATGCAAATGAGAGGCTTCTTGAGGTGTATTTATACTTTTCCAAATGACTTATTTCCTTAACTTTAGGGCCGACCTGTACTTTCTTGTTATAACCATTTTATCCTTTAATAAATGACTTGTAATTTCTTGTTGCAACTATTTAGGGGCTTCTTAACCATTCTTCGGGGCTTCCAACTTCATGACCTCATAACTCCTCAACTGTGAGGAACTATGTGACATACCACCTACCGTTGGAAATGACACGACTAGGACTATCCATCTATGAGGGTTTTGTATGTACTTGTAATGTTCTTCAACCTCATTTTCCTCAATCAACTTCGGGCCTCATGACCACACCTCTGAGTTTCTTTTAAACTTCTTCAAAGCATATTCCTGTGAGGGCCATGCTTAAATCTATGCCATAAGGGGACCACTTTGGAGACTTCTTAAATTATACCCAATACTTATAGAGGCTTTTAGACTTCTTCTAAAGTTGACAACAATGAAAATTATTTTTCCAACAATCTCTGCCTTTGGCATTCTTGGAAACACTCATTCTCCCCCTGCAACCAATGTTCCCATGTCTTCATGCTTTTTTTCTTCTCGCCCTTTCACATCAATGGAAAAGGGTAACTCCCCTTGACAATTTGCTTCCAAACTTTCTCCCTTTCAGTGTTTTTTGTCCATTGGTGCTTCCTGATGAAGTAAACTACTGACATATAGAAAATAATTCATATTAATATTCCTTTATCGTCTCTGCACATATGATTTCCCTTCCCTTGTATGATGAGAAAAAAACATGATCACCGTGGAACATAAACTATTCGAAGTTTTTGTCGAAGATACTCAAATTTCTCTCTTGGGAGAGGTTTAGTGAATATGTCTGCAATATGTTCCTTTGACCCAATATACTCTAACTTGATATTCTTATATTTAACATGTTACTGCAAAAAGTGAAACTTGATTGAAATATGTTTGGTATTGGAATGCATCACTAGATTCTTGGAGACACTGATAACATCGGTATTGTCACGAAATATTGAAATGGGCTCATCATACTTCACTTGTATATCTTGGAAGGTTTGCTTCATCCAGAGAACCTAAGTACAACATGATGTTGTTGCAATGTATTCTACTTTTGTTGTAGATAGCGATAATGAGGATTGCTTCTTACTTAAAGAGGATACTAGACAATCAACCAAATAGAAGGCTCTCCACTAGTACTTCTTCGATCATCAATGATTCCTTTGCAATCTGCATCTTCATAGGCGACCACGGTCAACTCATTCCTTTTTGGATACCACAACCCAAAATTTTTTATTCCTTTAAGATATTTGAAGATCGTCTTTACTGCTAGAACATGAGTTTCCTTCGGAACTGCTTAAAATCTTGCAACTTGTTCAACTTCTTGCAATACATCTGGTCTTGAAGTTGTCACATAGAGTAGACTATCAATCATCGATCTACAGAGTCTTTGATCTTCTTCCTTAGATTCATTATATTTTCCTAACTTGCAACCGATCACCATAGGAGTACTTACTGGTTTGAAATATTCCATTCTAAACTTCTTCAACATTTCTTTGATGTAGTTGGATTGTGAAATGAAAATGCCTTCATCCAACTCAGATATCTGAATTCCAAAAAATAATGTTGATTCACCAAGTAGTGACATTTCAAACCCATTCTACATGTCTCGGGAAAATGTCTTACTCATCCTATCATCATCACTTCCAAATACAATGTCATCCACATATACTTCAACGATAAGTATGTTATTTCTATCAACCTTTACATAGATATTAATATATGCATTACCCTATCTGAATCCTTGTTCCTGTAAATACCCGTCCAATATTGAATACCAGGATTTAGAGGCTTGTTTGAGTCCATACAGATATTTATTCAATATTCAAACATAATCTTCCCTTTCTGATAGTAGGAATCCTTCTATTTGTTCAATGTATACTTATTCTTCTAATTCTCCATTTAGAATGTTGATTTTACATCCATCTGATATACTTTGATTCTCTTGGAACATGCATAGGCCAAGATAAGTATGATTTCTTCCATTCTGGTAACATGGGAAAAATTTCTTCAAAATATCTTCCTTCAACTTGTGCGTATGCTTTGCATACTAATATTTCTTTGTTTCTAGTTACCTGTCAATCTTCGTTTAGTTTATTTATGAACACCCATTTTGTATCAATCACATTTTTGTTCTATGGTCTTGGCACCGGTTCCCATGTTTCATTCTTCTCTATTTGATGTAGTTTTTCTTCCATGGCCTTGACCTAATGTTCATCATTACTGGCTTCCTCAAAGATTTTGGGTTCAATTGTCGATAGTAGTGCAAGGTGTATCTGCTTTGGTGTACGAAACCTTTTACTTCCTCTAGTTTCTATTCCTACATTTTTATCTCCAATAATTTGTTTTGGTGGATGATTCTTCTTAACCCGATGGTTAGGTGTCCTGTAGGGAATTAGAAAGTCATGTTGGTTATTTTCTTCATGTTCTTCTCTTGGTTTTTCTTCTTCTTCTTCTAGCTCTTCTTCTACTTCCTTCTCTTTAGTATTTATGCTTTTTTCTTTGATCTTTTATGCATATGCTTCATCAATATTTACATTTATGCGGTCCACTATCTTGTTGAGTCTCATATTTTAACACTTGTATGCCTTGCTTTTTCTTGAGTATCCAACTGGTATGCCTTTATCAACTTGAGAATTGAATTTTCCAAATTTTTCATCTTCTCTTTTTATGTAGCACTTGCTTCCAAATACCCTAAAATGTTTGACATTTGTTGTTCTTCCCTTCCATAAATCATATGGTGTTTTGTCACTGTTATTTCTAAGCATTCCTATGTTCAAGATATGAACGTTTGTGTGCACTGTTTGTACCCAAAAGATATTACTCAACTTGGAATCCTTCAACATGGTTCTAGCCATCTTTGCTACTGTTTTGTTCTTCTTTTCAACTACTCCATTTTGTTGAGGTGTCCTAGCTGATGAGAACTACCTTTTTATTCCATTCTCTTTATAAAATTCCATGAATTATTTTGATATGAATTCACCTCCATTTGTTGATCTTAAGCACTTAATTCTAAAATCCATTTTGTTTTCGACCATCTCCTTGAATATTCTAAAATTTTTGAATGCCTCTGATTTCTTCTTGAGAAAAAAAACTGCAGTCATTCTTGTATAATCATCAATAAGTAGCATGACGTATTGTTATCAATTTAGTAATTTTGTTCTCATTGGTCCAAATAGATCAGTGTGCACAATTTCCAATGGATTTGTTGTAGAAAATTCCTTCGATCTAAATTCAGTTATTGTCTGTTTTCCATGCATGCAACGCTTGCACATAGTACCGACCAATTTTGAAATTTTAGGAATTTATCTTACTACTTCCTTTCTGCTAAACTTGACCAGATTGTCAAAGTTCATATGCCCCATTCTTCTGTGCCAAATCCAACTTTCATTTTCCCTTCCCAAGCAACATATTTCTTTCCCAATCTCATTTAAGATGTATATTTTGTTTGGAGTTCTTGCTTCTCTAGACACCAATTTTCCCGATACTTCTTTGAGTCAAATATAATTCTATGTCCCTGATCACACATTTGACTCACACTTAGAAGATTATGTTTCATGTTTTCGACAAGTGGGACATTTTCTGCCTTGGCATCCTTGGTTGAGTTGTCTTTTCCAAATGAAATTGATCCATCTCTTTCTTTGTTTAGTGTTATAAATCTATTACTGTCACTTGTCATATGCTTTGAACGACCATTGCCAATGTACCAACCACTTCTTCTACTTTGGGCTTGTAGTAAAAGGAAACATTCTTTAGTATTTAGGTTATCCTTCTTCCTTATCCAAATTCTTGATGGTCCCTTTGCATGATTGTTGAAATATTGCTTTGGTACTGTTAATCTACAATCCTAGGACATATGTCCAAAACTGTTGCACTTATAACATTCTACTTCATCATTCAATGAGACAAAAATCTTGTAGTTTCTATTAAATGCTTCATGAAAATTTTTGAAATGATTAATTATAGAGTGACATTCATAGTTGTGTCTATGCTTAGCATAAGTTTTGCAGTTTATAGATTTGTGCCAAAAATTGTTACAAGAATAACATAAACCAAGAAAAATAGTTTGATACTTGAGAGATATTTTGAATGGTATTGTTCTTCTGTAGTTTTCTTCTTGATTTATTTCCATGGGTGGTTGTTGATTCTTAAATCTATGTTTTCTAGACAGTCCCATCCTTCTGTAATCTTCTTCCCAATCATTTTCATGTGAAGGCTTGCATTCTTCCTTCTTGGTGAATCATCTGGTGAATTCTGCATAAGTCTTTTGTTCTTCTTCTTGTTCTATAGTCATAGAGCTCAAAAATTTCTCTATGTGTGTTTGGTTTTACCCCAGTCCAGACCTGTCATGATACGACCTTTGAGCACTGATGATTTTATCCAGTATTTTGGTGATATTCTATTGCATATCTCTTTTCTGAATTTCCTTCTTTAGTGAAACTATTTATGTTTCTAATCTCTCTTTATTCTTTTATTTTTCTTCCAGCCTACTTCTGAGTATCTCTTCAATCCTTTTGGCTTCTTAAACTTGGAATTTTAGGTTCATATTCATATGTTGATCCTTTTCAGAGTTATGATTTTGAGATTCCTCCTTTATCATAAGTGATTCTCCCTTGAGTGATTTGTTTTTCTTCCTCTCTCTTTTTAGCTATTCTAAAACACTGATTAGTTCTTCTCTGAGATCAACTTCACTTTCTTCTTCATAATCCTCTTCATTGTTTTCATAAGCCATAAAGAGTGTGTTTTCTGATTCACTATCACTATCATCATCCTCATTTGATGATGGACTATCCTCCTTGGAGTAGAGACTTTTCTTGAAGAACTATTTTTTGTTTCTTATCTTGTCTCCCTTTTGATATTTCTTTTCTTTCATGATAAGTTCTTCTTCATCATTCTCTTTGTTTTTATCATATGGACATTTATTAGCAAAATGACCAATTTTACCACAATTTACAAATTTTAAAGGAAGCTTACCTTTGTACTTTCTAGTTCCTTTCCTTAACTTCCTTACGAAGTTGGCCATATCTTCATCTTCATCTAAATCATCGTTGCAACTACAATTTGACTTTGGATTTTTCTTATTCTTCTTTTTGTTCTTGGATTCCTTGAACACTACTTCATTCATGGGTGGATTATCCTTCTCTATCCTCATTTCATAGGCTAAGAGTGTCCCATGTAGCTCATCCATCCTCAACATGGAAAGATCTTCTCTTTATTCTATAGCTGAAATTTTAGGATCAAATCTCATTGGAAGAGACCTCAGTACCTTTTGGACAACTACTGATTCTTTAATTTCTTCTCCCAATCCTTTAATGGAATTTACTATTTCATCAACTCATAGAAAGTAAGTTATTACATCTTCATTTTCCTTCATCTTTAGTTGTTCAAACTTACCTCTATAGGTTTGCAACTTGGCCACCTTTACTTTAGCATCTCCTTCATAAAATATTTTGAAGTTTGTCCCGAAGATCCTTTGTAGTCTCACAATGCATCACCTTCACAAATACCAAATCAACCAGACTGATGAGAATGGTTCCTTTATCCTTCGAGTTGTTTTCACTGAGTTTCTTTCCATCATTTTTAGTTGGAGGAGTGGTAGGTGTCATGTATCTGTCTACTACTAATTTCCAGATATCAAATCCATGTTCCTGTAAAAAATAAATCATCCTTTTATTTCAGAAGGAATAATTCTGACCATCAAAAATTGGTATTCCAATATTAGTGTACTCCATGATCTTCCTGCTAGTGGTTAGACTGTTTTCTTGAAGGACCTTCTCTAATACCAATTGTTGGAATACTGAGAGGGGTGGGGGGGTGAATTAGTATTATGCAATATTTTACCACTTTTGATCAAAACATGTAATCATTAACTTTATTAGTAGTATATCATCAATATATCATGAGCACTATCAATCAACACCGCATAACAAATAACCACTGATACAGAATACACCAAAATTTACATGGAAACCCAAATGGGAGAAAACCACGAAATATTTTCTTACATGCCAAATATTACATTCATAGGAAGCACCAACTTCCAAATTCTCCAACAATAACTAGAAGTAGGCTCCAACCCCTCGTTTAAAGGCTCTAAACTTAAGGAAGCTACAACTACCTTAATTCTATAGCTACAACTGGCATGAGTCTCCAAACCGAAGGAAGATCCAACTCCCTGATTTTTCCGGCACCAATCAGGAGGAGGCTACAACTCATTTTCCTTGCCCCATCCTACCACCCTGAAATATAAGTGTAGACTCAAATTTCACTACCACTAATCAACCTATAACTGCCACTGTCAATGATACATCAACCTATCACTGTCACTGTCATTGGCACTATCACTGTCACATCAACCTACTACTATCACTATCATTGTCATTGTCATATAAACTAATCAACCTGTGTGTATGTATCAATATTTGTACCATAACATGTATCAACCATATACCAAAACTTGTACCATAACATGTGCCTCAACCATATATCATATCACTCATGATATGTCTCAATCATGACATACACCATGTACCAAAGATATAATCAAATGTCTCCAAGATATGTTTGTTATCCCCATTTTGTGGGATAATTAAGGAGATTATGTGTTGAGGTCCTCAGGTTGCAAAAATGGAGTGTCGAGAGACTACATGACTAGTAGTATCCTTTTACACAGATGGATACCCTTCTCGCCACCACAAAGGTCGTATATTTTCATATGGAATCCACCACACCAGGTGGCTTACAAGAGGTAGTGGGCCATGAGGTACAAGTAAGGTATTATGGTGAGTTTCATTTCAATATTTGAGGCATTTGAGTATGTTGTATCTTAGACTTATTTAGATTTCATGATATATGCTTGGACATTATGCCTTTTTCCCTGTTTCACCTTGGTGATTGGCATTATTCCCTAGTAAGTGGTCTTCCTTAGGGATGGGTTTTCTACTAGGAACTCCCTTGAAGAGACATTGTACCGTTCTTGACCATAATTACCACTTTTCATCACTATTTCCCCCCATTTCCTTATCTCTTGGGATTTTACGGTGTATTTACCCAAGAAGGGGTTGTACCTCATTCGATGGGAAGAAGGGGATGAAGGCCCAAAGGGATCAAGAATGCTTAAAGGGTTAGTTGGAGGATATGAAGTCTCATCATGAGCCATCCTACAATGATCATGGACATTTAGTGGTATGAAATTACCATCATCGGGTCACCAAGCTAAGGTAATGGCTCTCAATTGCATGGCTAAGAGAAAGGGGGTCCCATCATGAGCCATCCTTCACATTTCCACTAGTTGTTTGTGAGTGACATTGTCATCATTTGGACACCACACCATGATAGTGGCATTCAACTTTTCCTCAAATATGAAAGAAACAAAGAATGGAAAAACGATGGTCTTGGAAAAAATTTCATTGCAAACGAAGGTTCCACACACCCTATACAAAGGCACCCATGAATGAGACAGTACAACCCCTTGTATGTCATGAACCCCATGCCCATTGAGTCTTGACCCTTAAATGCTTCATCTAATTTACATGTATTAGAGAGGGATATCTTGGAAACACTCCTTGACCTAGGGTAATATCTACCCAATAGGACACCTGGTCAACCCTCCCATATCCAAGCTTGTCAAGTCACATAATGTAAATGAGAACTTAATTGTTTGACAAGGTAATATTTGATGCACATTCTTAGGTGGCTCATTTTTTTACTTTATTTACTTATCATGATATTTTGACTTGAGATCTTTGGAGGGTGTGATTATTTGTCTTTGCAAGACCTAGTTGGTGGATAGTTGATCTAGGGGATCAAATTTTGCTAAAAAATTCAAAGTGTTCGGAATTGCTTCAAATTGAACGGGAGTGTAGGCCTCGTCATCACGAACCCAACGCAATTCATTTGGGTTCAAACGGACGTCAGGAGCGAGAGATATCGCGTTCTGTTCAAAATGACAAACAGACAAAAAAAGGGATGTTGATTGTACAGTCCGTACAGTCCGTACGGATGCTGATTTGGCAGGCCGTACGACACGTGGCAGACAGTTGTGTGGACAGTTGGTATATGACATGGCATGTTTGTAGCGAACGAGATGGCAACACGTGGCCCAATCAATGGCCGCCATGTGTCACATATACATTGGTTTAAAATTATGTTATTGGCTGGAGTCGACCCTGCAACCTCCGGGCAGGGGAAGAGACTTGGGAAGGGCCGCCCAACCGACGCACCACCGTATATGCCTTGTTATATATATGGAAAATATTATATTTGAATTGAAATATGTTGAATGTTGGGGCGCAGACCAGGCCGGGGCTTAGCCTCGGCCCCCGATCCCGTGTGTATACCATGTAACCACATTACTATATGCGTGCCCTCCGACCGTTTGTTGTATAGCCTTTTTATATGAGCCCTCGGTCGCACGACCATATCCATATGACCATGTAGTGGGTACCATGACCACCGTTGGCGCGCGCGCGGGGTTTTATATTTGGTTTGAATGGTTATAACACGCTGCCACTTGTCCATTGCACATTCTCCCTTTGAACCTGGGCCCTTTTCGGGTGAGCATGTGGTCACATGGTGACCTTTGTGACCATAGCCTTGGCGGTTAGGGGCTAGGCATGCCCATAACCGTCCTATAGTTCGCACCGGTTGTGCAGTTGCGCCCGGTGTTGGGTTTTTCCACATAAATGCGTGTGGGGGCTAGGTTGAAACAACAAGGGTGCATTTTGGCGATCCAGAGATAGCAAGTTTGAAGGGGAACTTCTAGGAAGCCTATGTTCTTCAATTTTTGGCCAAACGGGGTGCCGAAAAAGCCCAGCTAGGGGTTTTTGGACGTTCTGAAGCCATTGGAGCTGTCTATTTGGAATTTTGATCATTTTAAAGCACATATTTGAGCACTTTGAGCAAATAATACAAAAGATACATTGGAAGCTGGACCAGGAGATGTAGCCCAAGAGAGGGGTGAACTCCTTTATCATTTGTTGTGTTATGTGTTTTCTGTTCACTTTTTATTGCTGCTGTTTATATACATCTTTGATGAGTAATTTTCTATATAAGTTGTGTTGCAAATTGATCCATTTGCATTTTAACACATGAATTAAATCTTGCAAATAATTTCAAGAATACAAGTCTTCTTCATTTTTAGATCAACAGTTTTGGAGGAACCAACTTAGCTTGGGCTTCCATGTGGCTTGAAACCCACAGGTGGATGCCAAGGGTCTGCATGTCGGATGAGAGAGATGAAAATTTAGAGGCATAGAAGATGACTTGGATGACATAACTCAACCTCTACTTGCCAAACATGTTTCTTAGGAGAGGCAAAATGTCATCTTTAGGAGCATGACGTCATCTATGGGGCTATGGCTTGGTGGTGAGGTTGATATGAATTGGCACAAGGAAGTTTTGAGGAGATTGAGGCTTTGACCATGAATAAAGTGACTTGTATTCTTGACATGTGGCTTCGGAAATCCTTCCTACAATCCTCCAACATCAAAGACTTGCTCCTAGTGCCAAAACGTTCCCTAAAGGGGTGACGCCTTTCTAAATTAGGGTTTCCTTTTGTGTAAAAGTAAAATTTAAGTGAATTTTTTAATATTTTTTTTTAAATGGGGAAATATTAGGGTTGTTGACCCCTATTCTTGTGATTTATCCTAATATTATGTRGAAAAACTATTTTGGAGACATTTTGTATAAATAAGAGATCATAAGATATCATTTTATCACAACTCTCCCATCTTGGAGAGGTACTTGGACTGAAATTTTTTCTATCTCTACCTATTTCTCTCTTTTTYGCTTGTGTATGGCTACTTTATTGGTTATTTGGTTGATGGAATTTATGCTCTAGCCTTGGAAGGATCTTCTTTGCTATTGTGGTGGTTTATCTTAGCATTTTCCTTGAATTGGTAAGGATTTTTTGCATTGTATTATTATTTTGTTTCAAGACAAGGTTATTTTTATAGAGCTAGGTGGGAAGTATAAGGGAATACATACCCACCTTATCCTCCATCACTTTATGCTTAAATTTTATTGGTTTAACAAGGGTTTTCTAAGAGAAGTATAAGCGCATACACCCTCTTAACCTAAAACCTAACTAGGGTTACTTGCCTTGGGGAGTAAGAGGATTTACACCCCCGAGGTAGTACCTTTAGCTATTTATTTTCTTGACTCCATTAACCCAATCATTAAAGGCACTAGTCATCACTTGTTGCATTGGAGATATAAAAAAATTTCTTTGGGAAACATGAAATTTTGTGATTTTGAAGTTGTTCCTAGTGGAATCAAATCTATGCTATAAATGCTTGCTTAAGCCACTAGGGAGTTTGATTTCTCAAATTATTTATTTATATTGTTAAAAAATTAACCAACATCCATTAGGGCTACATAAATCCCTAATCAAACTCTTCAATAATTCCTAATTTAACAATTAAAATTTTCCTAAAATCTCCCTACATAATCTACTAAGTACAACACATATTTTGGCAAGTTTTGAGAAAGTTTTAGTGGTTAAATCTCTTGCTGTAATAACAAGTTTGTTACATCCATAAGTATGATAAATATCACTACTGTTAGATTTTTATGACAACCTTTATTTTTGTGCTAAAGTCTTGTTCTATCATTGTTGAGCTAAACTAGTTTTTACTAGCTTGTCTTGTGCTTATTCAATTGGACTTTTAGAACTTACATTGCAACCCTTATTATATTTTATGTGATGATATATATCATTGATTATTTTTGCAATTAGGGACAGAAATATTAATTTTCTTTTCCACCTAACATTACTATATGCAAGTGTGACTTTTCTTGTGTCTCGGGCAGGTACAAACACCCTTTGCAGGCTTCCAAAGACTTGGAAACCTTAAACCACCCAAAGACGAGTCATCAAAGCCATCTCTCCTCTTCCATCATTGACATTTATGGGGGTACTTATATTCTTTCCCTTCCATCCATATCAATCCCCCCAGGGTCACCGAGTTCGCCTCCCTAAAGTGACCTAATCTACCTCAAAGTGCCATGCCTATATCGAGGTGACATTGGGTATAATGCCCCTTAGTTGTTTCCATTTTGGTGGTTGGTTCGGGCCTTTCCCAACCTAAAAATTGTGCTATAACAATGCCTAAAGCATATACCATACAATAAACCATATACCAATGTCTCAACAATGTGCCTCAAGCATGCACCTTAACAACCAATATCATATACCAATTATATTCCTCACACATGTGCCAATCATCACAAATATGTGCCTCTAATAATGAACCATAACATCCATACACAATGTACCAAGGATATGTCTCAAGCATGTATCAATATCACCAAGACATGAACCTCAACCATATGCAACCATGTACCAAAAGGACCTCCAATATCACAGGGTGTTCACTCAGTGAATGTGTGACATAGTGTCTGCGTTCGAGGGATATTAAAGAATACCCCTAATTTCACTAGATATTGATAAATACCTCCCAAAATCCTTTTGTTGAACCCCCCTCCCAATACATATTTCCAATAAAATAAACCCCTATTATAACTAGATACCCCTTTTTATACCCCCCAATACCTATAAACCCCTTGAGACAACACATCCCTCCCTAATTCCTATAATATATTGACCTTATTTTTCACAATTAAAAAACCCCCTTTATGAATGAACGTGATAAGATATTGGTCAATAGGGTCAAGCCCCTATGTCCAAGACATGCCTTAAGCATGTGCCACACCATCCATGATATATACCTCAAACAAACACATGAAAGACATACATTTACTAATGAAGAAGAAATTATATATACTATCTCAGTCCTTGTAACAACCTTGTTGTATCATCATTCCTTGTTGCAACCTCAACCAAGCATCCTTCTTCAAATATATCTTATCCTCACTGGACAAATGTTAGTTATCATGCGGGGTCTCAAGTGACATACACTAAAAAACTTGTGGGACACCAGTAGCTTGACCCACTGGGGTCAACTAAAATAGGGTTTCCTGAAACCCTTCCTTTTTTACAACTCCATGACTTCTGCACTCCTTTCTTCCTCAAACATGATACAAAAAGGATTAAAAAAAGATCACTTGAAAGATAGATAATCATTGAACTTGTGTATGCAAATGAGAGGCTTCTTGAGGTGTATTTATACTTTTCCACGTGACTTCTTTCCTTCACTTTAGGTCTAACCTATACTTTCTTGTTATAATCATTTTACCCTTTAATTAATGACTTTTAAATTTGTGTTACAACCATTTAGGGGCTTCTTAACCATTGTTCGGGGCTTCCAAGTTCATAACCTCATAACTCCTCAACCGTGAGGAACTACCTGACATACCACCTACCGCTATAAATTGCATGATGAGGACTATCCATCTATGCGTGTTTTGTATGTACTTGTAATGTTCTTCAACCTAATTTTTCTCAGTCAACTTCGGGCCTCATGACCACACCTTTGGGTTTCTTGTAGAATTCTTCAAATCATATTCATGTGAGGGCCATGCTTAAAGCTACGCCATAAGGGGATCAATTTGGAGACTTCTTCAATTATACTCAATACTTCTAGAGGCTTCTAGACTTCTTCTAAAGTTGACATCAATGACAATTATTTTTCCAACATGTTGATGGGTAATTTGGTCAATAATGACCTGATGTCAATAGGACAAGTAATAACATGAATGAAATGATAAAAATGTTTCTTCCTATTGCCTTATGAAGCTAGGGATGTAATGATTAAATGAGACTTCTACGAGGTATGATAGAGGAAGTGCAAGAGCACTTATAGATGCCCAATGAGTTAGATTTATATCCATAGGTGGATGGTAATCATACAAGTATGACTTGATATGCTTAAGTAGCAACAAAAGGGAATCTAGGAAGGGATTCCCCTGTTTAAGGCCTGTTAACAAAGAATGATTCATGAGAATGGAATTGGCACTCTACTACCTTGGGGTAATAACATAAGTACCTAGTTTTTATTTTCTAAATCGTGAAATACTTTCATAGTAGAAAATGGAAGAGTGGTCCTTGTTGGGTATTACCATATAGAGAGGGAATCATGATTATGATTATTTCTATGAGACTTGCCATGTGAATGGTTGAAGTATCTCAATAAAACTGATATTAAAGTTCAAAGTACTAGTATGTGTGAATGACATAGAAAACAGTGCAAGTAGTGAACTTGCTTGTTGAAGTGCATGGGTTAAATGTGTTTTAAGGTTTCCTAGTATGAAGGATTATATTAATACCAAATCAAAATGAATGTATAGTATAATAATGTGCAAGTAATGAACATGCATGATATGTACATGCAGACATGCTTAAAAGAAATTATATGACTGCGTGAATACGTGAGATGTGAGGCAAGACTTGTACTTTTCAGTTTTGAGTAATGCCATGGATGCATGGTCGACCCTATGTTGGAAGGGTATGAATATCTCAATGGAATAATAACTTGAGGAGGATGTGTATTACTTCCTCAGGAAAAGATAGTGTAAATTGTTGAAAGAATAAATGAATAGGAATGCTATGTTATCGTGATTTAAGGAAACATGAATATTCCTTTGAAAACTACATGTAGATGACTGTGAACAAATCATGAGTAAAATGATTTGAAAGTAGATATCCATATGAAATTGTGAAGTGTGTTGGTGGGGGACACACATAGTATGCTAATGCAGGTGATTAAGTGCATGGGAGCACAACCTGAAAGCAAGCTGGTAACATAAAGATAAATGAATGAATGTGTATATTAATGCATGATAAGAATGCATGTTGATATTACTTAAGGAATATTGGATGAATCTATGAAATAACAAGGCTGAAGTTGACTCTAGATTGAGGCCATTTTAGATGGTATTGGATATGCAACAAGAGAGTTGCATGTTAAAGAAGTTCTTATGGAGGAATTGTATAAATATTTTGTGAGGAGAGAAGAGCTATGACCTTAATGAATGCTAAGAATTAGGGAGTGGGATGCAAGCCTATCTATATAAGAATCCTGGATTACATTCTAAAACATAAAACATGCATGGGGAACATGCAAATAATTGTTAACCATTCTCATGTCTGAATGGTAATGTGCAAAATTCATAGGTTCATAATTCATCATGAACCAAAAGCTTGTTATTGCAGCATGTTGATCTACTCAATAAGGTCAAGGAGAACTTGACTAATACTTCTCAAGGAATAGAGTAGGTAGATCCCAAGAGGGAATAAATTGAAAAATCAAAGAAGGAGAAAAGAAGGAATACTTTTCTTTCTTTAAACCCCCGAATTGCTTAATAGAGTTCTAAGCCTTAGAAGAATAGTTGTGAAAACAAGTACAACTAGAAAATAAATAACTAAATATGTTTAAATAAATAAGATTTGTTATGCCATGTTATATAAATATAGAGAAGCCTTAGAAATAACTCAGTTGGACTGAAAGTTCCAGACAATGTAGAAGGAGTTGGAAAGAGGGAAGAGTTTCTTAACTCCTTCCTTGTTAATTATTGTCTGTCTATGGGATGAGAAATTGATATTTTGTTGTGTGTGAATATATTTTTCACGAGAATGTTGATGACGATGTGATCGCAGAGACAACTGAAGACTTGATTGTGTTTACATTCATTAAAACACTGAGGGGAATGCGATAGAGTGCATATAGATATGTTGGAGCATATCTGAAAATGTTGTTTTATTTATTTAAATACATGCATTTTAATTAACATGCCAAATGATATGCTTGTGAATGTGATGATGCATGTTATATGTAGGAAATGATTGAGCTATTGGAAAGGAAAACCACTAATGGTGGATAGCCTCAAGTAGATATTAAATGCAAGAAGGTTGCTGATAAGAGATTGATGGAAGGACCTTGGGAGTCCCCATAAAGCACCACTGATGAGGTAATATCATAAAAGGCGTTGGAAGCCTAACAAGTATAAATATTTTCATACTAGTGTGACATATGGTATAAAGGGATTGGGTAAGAAATCTCTTCTGAGATATTTTAGTAATGATATGTGTATGATTTTGATTGGTTGTGGTATGTCATTGATATCCAAGAAGGGTATGATTCATAAAATAAGATAGCATGGATGATGGAGGCACGAGCCTCTAGTAGCCAAGGATGATTGAGATCCTTGCAAGAAATTCATGAAAAAATATTCCATGAATACTTTGACCAATTGGGAATTATTGGGAACAAGAGCTCTCATAAACAACACATTGATTAATGCATCAAGGAAATGAATGTTTGCATAAGTGGGAAGGTATAGGACTGCCCATTATGGAAGAGGAATCTTCCAATATTATACCATAATTAAACAATGATAAAGAAAGGAATTGGTTGGCCATGAGTGTTGTCACCCTGGTGATTAATGAAGTAAGAATGCTTGAATGCATTCATGTGAAACTTTTAGTTTCATGTGTGTTGATCTGAGGCTATGATCAACTCAAAGCAAGAGGAAAGGTCATGTTTTAATAATAAATGTGAACAAAGAAGCCATGTCGTAAGAGGTTGGATAAGTCCCAACACACCAAGGCAAAGTGCCTAATATGAAAAGTGATAATCTGAAGAAAAAAAATGTAAGGGTGCATTGTGTGTGAACGTGGCCATGGGAATTGACACATTGTTTAAATTCACTTAATGAATTGATGGAATTTGGAAAATTTGGCATGTTGAGATGATGCATGTGTAAGGAATGATGTTTCATTTTACTTTGTAACATTGAATAGAAGAGTGTGATGCAATTGTTAAAATACACAAATTAAGAATTGTTTGTGATGCCATTGCAAATGTGCAATGAAAATATATGTGCATGAGAAACTAATAGTTTGTTGTCCATGTGAAGATTGAAGTTGAAGGAAAGATGGTCTTGGATATGGCAGTAGTGTAAGACCATAAAGGAGACCAATTCCTATTGGTTATAAAAGATCCAAACTATTATGAGAAGGAAGTCTCATAAATATGGAATCTGGTTCCTGTATGGAACATATCTGAAAATAGAAATATGCAATGGAAATATGTGGTTAACAATTTTAAAATAAAATTTTTATTGAGAAATTGATGATAGTATCTCACGATGTTCTGTATGCATGCGATATAGGTGAGATGGAAGATATGTCAAAGGAGGAAATATGATGACTATCTAAGCTGAAAATCATGGTAAAAGGCTATTGTTGTGACATGAGAACCCTATGATAAGCCATGATCTCCATAGAGAATGACGTCTATAGGTAACATGGGCCGGAGGGAAGCCTCGACTATAAGACTCAGTGAAGTCTCATAAACTCTTCTTGTGCAATAAATCCTTGGCAAGGAAAGATGGATAACATGAGGGACTATATAGCAAAGAAGGGGATGCTTGATCCTGGACCTGGAGGGTGAGTGATCGAAACGAAGAGGAGACTTCGATAATTCTCGTAAATCATTGGTTGGGATCATTCAAACAATGGGTATGTCAAGGAAAAATAGTGAGACAAATTAATGAGACATCCATATGGATGCAAATCGATAAAATGCACATAAACGTATTATGTTGATTGTAAATTTCTTATTGAATTATGAACAATAATAAAATGTTTATGCAAGAAATTATGAATTGACATGCTTCCTGTTTGAAATTGTCGTAGGCATGTGCCAAATTACAAGAGTATGGGAAAGGATGAGACCAAGAAAAGGAAGATGATGCTGAAGCAAATGAAGGAAAAAGGTATGGCATGTGTTACTGAGAAAAAACACCGATGACGATGTTCCTTTGAAGGGGGAGGGGATTGTAACACCCCTTTCCTAAGACCCTGATTATATGTAATTAATCACAATTAATTATTTCCATGCCATGGCATGTAAACAATGTAAATGTATTATTTCTTTAATTAAGATCACCAACAACTGCTTTTGGGGGTGAATCCTTGAAGTAATGGCCATGATACCACTAGAGTAAAAGGTGATGAAACTTAGAGAAGGGGTTCATCATGCTAATATGACCCAATTTTCCCTTTGCTGAAATATTTGATTTGAAAATAATAAGCTATTTCCCTTAGCCCCAATTTCAAGAAAAATAAGTTAATGAGGGAGGTTAGTAGTTGAAAAAACAACCACCTCAATGAATGGAAGCATGGAGGGCTTCCTGAGGTGACAAAAACTTGTCAGCTAAAGGGCAACAAGAAATATCACCCCAGGTTCCCCATGATTGACCGATGATCTACCTTCTGATAGAGGAAATAGAAGGACAATTGAGAACCTTCCCAAGCTATGCATGCAACAGAAGAACATGAAGGGAAGTAAGGAGGATAGCTCTGCGTTCTGAGGTCAAAGAGAATACATAACCACAAGAATAATGATCAAGAATGATTAAAGGGTTAGTTTGAGGATAGGAGGTCTCATCAAGATCCCTCCTATAATGATCATAAACATTTAGTGGTATTACATTAGCATCATCGGGTCACCAAGCCAGGTTAATGACTCTCAGTTGCATGGCTAAGAGAAAGGGGGTCTCATAACAAGCCATCCTTCTCATTTCCACTAGGTGTTTGTGAGTGACATTCTCATTATCTAGACACCACGCCAAGAAAATGGCCTTCAACTTGTACTTCAGATATGAAAGAAACAAATAATGGAAAAACGATGGACTTGGAAAAAATTGCATTGCAAACGAAGGTGTCACACACCCTCTACAAAGGCACCCATGAATGAGACACTACAACCCCTTGTATGTCATGAACCCCATGCTCATTGAGTCTTGACCCTTAACTGCTTCATCTACTTTACATGGATTAGAGAGGTATCTCTTGGAAACACTCCTTGACCTAGGAAAATATCTACCCAATAGGACACCTCGTCAACCCTCCCATATCCAAGCTTGGAAAGTCGCATAATGTCTTTGAGCACTTAATCATTTGACAAGGTAATCTTTGATTCACATGCTTAGGTGGCTCATTTTTTGACTTGATTTACTTATCATGATATTTTGACTTGAGATCCTTGTAGGGTGTGCTTATTTGTCTTTGCACGACCTAGTTGGTGGACAATTTTGGAGGAACCAACCTAGCTTGGGCTTCCATGGGGCTTGAAGCCCATAGGTGGATGCCAAGGGCCCGCATGTCGGATGAGAGATATGAAACTTCAGAGGCATAGAATATGACTTGGATGACATAATTCAGCCTCTACTTGCCAAACATTTTTCCTAGAAGAGGCAAAATGTAATCTTTAGGAGCATGACATCATCTATGGGGCTAGGGTTTGGTGGTGAGGTTGATATGCATTGGCACAAGGATGTTTTGAGGAGTTTGAGGCTTTGACCATGAAGGAAGTGACTTGGATGCTTGACATGTGTTTTTGGGAATCCTTCCTACAATCCTCCAACACCAACGACTTTCTCCTACTACCAAAAAATCCCCTAAAGGGGTGACGTCTTTATAAATTAGGGTTTCCTTTTGTGTAAAAGTAAAATTTAAGTGAATTGTTTAATATTATTTTGTAAATGGGGAAATATTAGGGTTTTTGACCCCTAGTCTTGTGGTTTACCGTAATATTATGTGGACAAACTATTTTGGAGACATTTTGTATAAATAAGAGATCATAAGATCTCATTTTAACATAACTCTCCCATCTTGGAGAGGTACTTGGACTGAAATTTTTGCTATCTTTAGTTATTTATTTCTTTTTCTCTTGTGTATGGATACTTTCTTGGTTATTTGGTTGATGGAAGTTATGCTCTATCCTTGGAAGGCTCTTCTTTGCTATTGTGGTGGTTTATCTTAGCATTTTCCTTGAATTGGTAAGGATTTTTTGCATTGTATTACTATTTTGTTTCAAGACAAGGTTATTTTGATAGAGATAGGTGGGAAGTATAAGGGCATACACCCCCACCTTAGCTTCCATCACTTTGTGCTTAATTTTTATTGGTTTAACAAGGGTTTTCTAAGAGAAGTATAAGTGAATACACCCTCTTAACCTAAAACCTAGCTAGGGATACTTTCCTTGGGGAGTACGAGGATCTAAACCCCTAAGGAGGTATTACCTTTATCTATTTATTTTTTTGACTCCATTAACCCAATCATTAAAGGAACTAGTCATCACTTGTTGCATTGGAGATATAAAATCGTTCCTTTGGGAAACATAAAATTTTGTGATTTTGAAGTTGTTCCTAGTGGAATCAAATCTATACTATAAATTCTTGCTTGAGCCACTAGGGAGTTAATTTCTCAAAGTATTTCTTTCTGTTGTTACAAATTTAACCTACAACCATTAGGGCTTCATAAAACCTTAACCAAACTCTTCAATAATTCCTAATTTAACAATTGAAAATTGCCTAAAATCTCCCCACATAATGTACTAAGTACAAAATCTCCCCAGGGTCACCAGGATCGCCTCCCTAGAGTGACCTAATCACCCTCAAATTTCCAGACCTATATCGAGGTGGCATTGGGTATAATGTCCCTTAGTTGTTTCCATTTTGGTGGTTGGGTCGGGCTTTTCCCAACCTACAACTTGTGCGATAACAATGCTTAAATCATATACCATACAGTAAACCATATACCAATGTCTCAACAATGTGCCTCAAGCATGCACCATAAAAACCAATATCATATACCAATTATATGACTCACACATGTGCCAATCATCACAAAGATATGCCTCTAATAATGAACCATAAAATCCATACACAATGTACCAAGGATATGTCTCAAGCATGTATCAATATCACCAAGACATGAACCTCAACTATATGAAACCATGTACCAAAATGGACTCCAAGACCATGGGGTCTTCACTCAGTGAACTTGTGACATAGCGCCTGCATTCAAGGGATATTAAAGAATACCCCTAATTTCACTAGATATTGATAAATACCTCCCAAAATATTTTTTTTGAATCTCCCTCCCAATATATCTTTCCAATAAAATAAACCCCTATTATAACTAGATACCCCTTTTTATACCCCCCAATACCTATAAACCCCTTGAGACCCCACATCCCCCCCTAATACCTATAATATATTGACCTTATTTTTCACAATTAAAAAACCCCTTTATGAATGAATGTGATAAGATAATGGTCAATAGGGTCAAGCCTTTGTTTCCAAGACATGCCTTAAGCATGTGCCATACCATCCATGATATAGGCCTAAAAAAAACACATAAAAGACATACATTTACTCATGAAGAAGAACTGATATATACTATCTCAGTCCTTATAATAACCCTGTTTCATCATCATACCTTGTTGCAACTTGAACCAAGCATCCTTCTTCAAATATATCTTAGCCTCGTTGGACAAATACTAGTTATCATGCAGGGCCTCACGTGATAGACACTAAACAACTTGAGGGACACCAGTAGCTTGACCCACCGAGGTCAACTAAAATAAGGTTTCTTGAAACCCTTATTTATTACAACTCAGAGACTTTTGCAATCCTTTCTTCCTCAAACACGATAAGAAAAGGCTTACCAAAATATCACTTGAAAGATAGATAATCATTGAACTTGTGTATGCAAATGAGAGGCTTCTTGAGGTGTATTTATACTTTTCCAGATGACTTCTTTCCTTCACTTTAGGTCCGACCTATACTTTCTTGTTATAACCATTTTACGCTTTAATTAATGAATTTTAAATTCATGTTGCAACCATTTAGGGGATTATTAACCATTCTTCGGGACTTCCAACTTCATAACCTCATAACTCCTCAACCGTGAGGAACTACATGACATGCCACTTACTGCTGGAAATTTCATGACGAGGACTATCCATCTATGAGTGTTTTGTATGTACTTGTAATGCTCTTCAACCTCATTTTCCTTAGTCAACTTTGGGCCTCATGACCACACCTCTGGGTTTCTTGTAGACTTCTTCAAAACGTCTTCCTATGAAGGCCGTGCTTAAGGATACTCCATAAGGGGACCACTTTGGAGACTTATTCAATTATACTCAATACTTCTAGAGGCTTCTAGACATCTTCTAAAGTTGACATCAAGGACAATTAATTTTCCAACATGTTGATGGGTAATTTGGTCAATAATGACCTGATGTCAGTAGGACAAATAATAACATGAATGAAATGTTGAAATTTTTTCTTCCTATTTCCTTATGAATCTAGGGATGTAATGATTAAATGAGAGACTGCTACGAGGTATGATAGAGGAAGTGCAAGAGCACTTCTAGATGCCCGATGAGTTAGATTTATATCCAGAGGTGGATGGTAATCATACAAGTATGACTTGGTACGCTTAAGTAACAACGAAAGGGAATCTAGGAAGGGATTCCCCTGGTTAAGGTCTGTTAACAAAGAATGATGCAAGAGAATGGATTTTGCACTCTACTACCTTGGGGTAATAACATAAGTACCTAGTTTTTATTTTCTAAATAGTAAAATTTTTTCATAGTAGAAAATGGAAGAGTGGTCCTTGTTGGGTATTACCATATAGAGAGAGAAGCATGATTATGATTATTCCTATGGGACCTGCCATGTGAATGGCTGAAATATCTTAGTAAAACTAATATTAAAGTTCAAAGTACTAGTATGTGTGAATGACATAGAAAACGATGCAAGAAGTGAACTTGCTTGTTGAAGTGCATGGGTTAAATGTGTTTTAAGGTTTCCCGGTATGAAAGTTGATATTAAGACCAAATCAAAATGAATGAATAGTATAAAAATGTGCAAGTAATGAACATGCATGATATGTACATGTACACATGCTTAAAATACATGATATGACTGCGTGAATAAGTGAGATGTGAGGCAAGACTTGTACTTTCCATTTTTAAGTAATGCCATGGATGCATGGCTGACCCTATGTTGGGAGCGGATGAATATCTCAATGGAATAATAACTTGAGGAGGCTATGTATTACTTTCTCAGGAAAAACTAGTGTAAATTGTGGAAAGAATAAATGAGTAGGAATGCTATGTTATCGTGATAGAGGGAAACATGGATATTCCTTTGAAAACTACATGTAGATGACCATGTACAAATCATGAGTAAAATGATTTTAAAGTAGATATGCATACAAAATTGTGAAGAGTGTTGGTGGGGGACACAAATAGTATGCTAATGCAGGTGATTAAGTGCATGAGAGAACAACCTGAAAGCAAGATGGTAACATAAAGATACATGAATGAATGTGTATATTAATGCATGATAAGAATGCATGTTGATATTCCTTAAGGAATATTGGATGAATATTTGAAATAACAAGGCTGAAGTTGACTCTAGATTGAGGCCATTTTAGATGGTAATGGATATGAAACAATAGAGTTGCATGTTAAAGAAGTTCCTATGGAGGAACTGTATAAATATTCTGTGAGGAGAGTAGAGCTATGACCTTAATGGATGCTAAGAATTAGGGAGTGGGATGAAAGCCTATCTATATAAGAATCATGGATTACATTCTAAAACATAAAACATGCATGGGGAACATGCAAAGGAATGTTAACCATTCGAATGTCTGAATGGTAATGTGTAGAATGCATAGGTTCATAATTCATCATGAACCAAAAGATTGTTATTAAAATATGTTGATTTACTTGATAAGGTCAAGGTCAACCTGACTAAGACTTCTCAAGGAATAGAGCAGGTAGATCGCAAGAGGGAATAAATTGAAAAATCAAAGAAGGAATAATTTTCTTGCTTTAAACTCCCGAATTGCTTAACAAAGTTGTGAGCCTTAGAAGAATAGTTGTGAAAAAAAGTACAACTGGAAAATAAATAACGAAATATGTTTAAATGAATAGGCTTGGTTATGCCATGTTACATAAATATAGAGAGGACTTATAAATAACTCAACTGGACTGGAAGTTCCAGACTGTGTAGAAGGAGTTGGAAAGAGGGAAGAGTTCCTTAAATCATTCCTTGTTAATTATTGTGTGTCTCTGGGATGAGAAAATGATATGTTGTTGTGTGTGAATATATTTGGCATGATAATGTTGATATCTATGTGATTGTAGAGAAATTTGGAGACTTGATTGTGTTTACACTCATGAAAACATTGAGGGAAATGTGATAGAGTGCATATATATATGTTTGAGCATATCTGAAAATGTTGTTTTATTGATTTAAATACATGCATTTTATTTAACATGACAATTGATATGATTTTGAATGTGATGATGCATGTTATATGTAGGAAATGATTGAGTTGTTGGAAATGAAATATGCTAATGGTGGATATCCTCAAGTAGATATTAAATGAAAGAAGGTTGTTGATAAGAGATTGATGGAAGGACCTTGGCAGTCCCCATAAAGCACCACTGATGAGGTAATATCATAAAAGGCATTGGAAGCCGAACATGTATAGATATTTTCATACCAATGTGGCATATGGTATAAAGGGATTGGGTAAGAAATCCCATCTATGATATTTTAGTAATCATATGTGTATGGTTTTGAGTGGTTGTGGTATGTCATTGATATCCAATCAGGGTATGATTCAAAAAATAAGATAAAATGGATGATGGAAGTATGACCCTCTAGTAGCCAAGGATGATTGATATCCTTGCAAGAAATTCATGAACAAATATTCCATGAATACTTTGACCAATCGGGAATGTTTGGGAAAAAGAGTTCTCATAAACAACACATTGATTAATGCATCAAGGAAATGCATGTTTGCATGAGTGGGAAGGTATAAGACTGCCCATTATGGAAGATGGATCTTCCAATATTCTACCATAATTAAACAATGGTAAAGAAAGGAATTGGGTGACCATGAGTGTTGACACCCTGGTTACTAGTGAAGAAAGAATGCTTGAATGCATTCATGTGAAACTTTTAGTTTCATGTGTGTTGATATGAGGCTATGATCAACTCAAAGTAGGAGGAAAGGTCATGTTTTAATAATAAATGTAAACATAGAAGCCATGTGGTAAGAGGTTGGATGAGTCCCAACCCATCAATGCAAATTTCATAATATGAAAAGTGATAATCTAAAAGACAATGTATGGGTGCATTGTGTGTGAATGTGGCCATGGGAATTGGCACATTGTTTAAAGTCACTTAATGAATTGATGGAATTTGGAAAATTTGGCATGTTGAGATGATGCATGTGTAAGGAATTATGTTTCCTTTTACTCTGTAACATTGAATAAAAGAATGTGATGCAATTGTTAAAATACACAAATTAAGAATTGTTTGTGATGCCATTGCAAATGTGCAATGAAAATATATGTGCGTGAGAAACTAACAGTTTGTTGGTTGTGTGAAGATTGTAGTTGCAGGAAAGATGGTCTTGGTTATGGCAATAGTGTAAGACCATAAAGGAGATCAATGCCTATTGGTTATAAAATATCCAAACTATTATGATAATGAAGTCTCATACATATGGAAAGTGGTTCATCTATGGAACATATGTGAAAATAGAAATATGCAATGGAAATATGTGGTTAACAAATTTAAAAGATGATAGTATCTCACAATTTTTTGTATGCATGTGACACAGGTGAGATGAAATTTATGTCTGGGGAGGAAAGATGATGGCTATCTAAGCTGGAAAGCATGGTAAAAGGCTATTGTTGTGACATGAGGACCCTATGATAAGCCATGATCTCCATAGAGAATGACACATTTAGGTAATAGGGGCCGGATAGATGCCTCGACTGTAAGACTCGGTGAAGTCTCATAAACTCTTATTGTGCAAGAAATCCTTGGCAAGGCAAGATGGATCACCCGAGGGAATATATAGTAGAGAAGGGGATGCTTGAGCCTAGACCTGGAGGGCGAGTGATGGCAGGGAAGAGGAGACTTAGGTAATTCTCGTAAATTATTGGTTGGGATCATTCAAACAATGGGTATGTCAAGGAAAAATAGTGAGACAAATTAATGAGACAACCATATGGATGCAAATCCATAAAATGCACATATAAGTATTATGTTGATTGTAAATTTCCTCTTGAATTATGAACAATAACAAAATGTTTATGCATGAAATTATGAATTGACATGCTTCCTGTTTGAAATTTTCGTAGGCATGTGCCAAATTCCAAGAGTATGGGAAAGGATGAGACCAAGAAAAGGAAGATGATGTTGAAGTAGTTGAAGGATAAATGCATGGCATATGTTACTGAAAAAGAACACCGAGGACGATGTTCCTTTGAAAGGGGAGGGGATTGTAACACCCCTTTCCTAAGCCCCTGATTATATGTAATTAATCACAATTAATTATTTCCATGCCATGGCATGTGAACAATGTAAATGTATTATTTCTTTAATTAAGATTGCCAACCACTGACTTTGGGGGTGAATCCTTGAAATAATGTTCATGATACCACTAGAGTAAAAGGTGATGAAACTTAGAAAAGGGGTTCATCATGCTAATATGACCCAATTTTCCCTTTGCTGAAATATTTGATTTGAAAATAATAAGTTATTTCCCTTAGCCCTGATTTCAAGGAAAATAAGTTAATGAGGGAGGTTGGTAGTTGAAAAAACAACCACCTCAATGAATGGAAGCATGGAGGACTTCCTGAGGTGACAGAAAATTGTCATCTAGAGGAAAACAAGAAATATCACTCTGGGTTCCCCATGATTGACCGAAGATCTACCTTTTGATAGAGGAAATGGAAGGATAGTTGAGAACTTTCCCAAGATATGCGTGCAATAGAAGAAAATGAAGGGAAGCGAGGATGATAGCTCTGATTTTTGGGTCCAGAGAGAATACCATACCCATAGGGGTGTGAAGAGGAGTGACTAGGCTAGAACATAGAAGACCCCATGATCTCCTAACTAGAACACAAGAGGGTTGTAGGATTGATGTTGGTTGGAGAGAAATCCAGCTGGGAAGGCATACGATAAGCCCTGTGGAGGTATTGAGTCCAGTAGGAAGAAGGGGAGAATTTGTTTGTTTCCATAGAAGTGGAGAAGAGTAACCTTCCTGATCTAATTATTGATTTGATGACTCAACAGTGAGAGAGTTCCCTGGTGGTAACATGGCTTGGCACAGGGGTGGACATAGTGCTAAGAGTGAATGCGTCTGAGCCTACGATTGGGTGGAAAGGTGAACACCCAGAGTCGGTTTGGCTAGTTACATCCTGTAAATAGATAATTATCTCCACACTCAGTGTAATTGAATTGAAATGTTTGGTTGGATGTTTATAATTGTTCTATAAATGTGCATGCATGAATAACGATATTGATTCTTATTTAATCTAAAAATAATTGTGTTTCGATGACTTTAGGATAGCATATTGTGCATACCTTGCATAGTTAAAAGTGGGTATCCTGTAATGAAATTCAAATAAATGAAATTAACTTGATTCTATGATTCTTGTGTAGACATTAACATAACCATCATTGTAATGGACCTTCTCTGAGAAGAAACTAGAAGTTTTGAGTTAATAATTGAAGAAAATGTTGAGTTGAATGAGGAGAGTTAACCCTCCTTCATTGTCAAATTAAGTTGTTGGTAATACTATGTATGAGAGGCCAGAGGAGGCCGATGACCATATGTTTTCTTTACCCTCTTGATAAAATGGAAAAGGCTCAAGATTTTAGATCCTCATTGGCGTGTATGTTCCCCCGTGGAAGACATGAAAAGAGTGGAAGAATCTATAGCCTAAAGCATGAACGATAATATTCTTAATGCATGGATGAGTCGACAAGACTCATCAATTGTCGATCTTTGATCCGGGTTATATCATAGCCATTCAAAGATGGGCCTTTAATATGTAGAAATTTTGGTTATATATTTTCATTAATTTATATTCGTTGGTTCAGTAGCAGGTTGAACACCAACTATAGATCATATTGGAGGAATGGGAACTTGATATGACAGGGTTCTAGCCCCATGGTTCCATACCTTTATTATACATATACAAGCATTAATGGGGATTTGTCATCACATGTGATGAGGATGTTGTTGATAGTTTGGTTGTCAATGATGTCAACCTTGAAGAAGTCCCGATAGTATGGTTTTGGTACCCGAAGTTGACTAAGGAATATGGACATGAATGACAGAGTAAATGCAAGAAAGGCACTCATTTAGGGATAGTAATCATCATGCCATTTCCGATGATATGTGGAACACCACTTAGTTCCTCATGGTTAGGGAGATATGAATTTGTGAAGTTGTAAGCCCCAAAGAAGTGGTCAAGAAGCCCCTAGTTGGTTACAAGTCCTTAATGAAAGGGTAAATTTGTTGTAACAAAAAAACCCTAGAAGCCCTAAATTAAGGAGAGGAGTTACCTATCACAATTATATAAACACCTCAAGGAATTATTCACAAGTACACACACACACACACTTATTCATTGATTATATTTCTTGTGATTTAGTAATCTTTTGCTAAGGTTGCGAAGACATATTTTTGAGGTAGCAAAGGAAGGTTGAAGGAGAAAGTATTGGGGTTGCAACAAACCCTAGTTTATGAGGCATATGTGGGTTATAGGTCAATAGGGCATGAATGTACGTGGTCTGTAGTGGAGGAAAGCGCGGATATCCACGGGTTGTAGAAGAGAAAGTTGCATATTTGTGAAAAGATAATGAAGCTTTGAGTAGATGTTGGTACCAGGTCCCTAAAGGTCTGAAGGAAATATACAGTTCAACATCTCAGAGTTTCAGGTCAACTAGAAAGGTATTGGTATGTTTGTATACTTGTTTTGATGGTTACTTCTTGTCATGGTATGGTGTATGCTTCATGCATACTTGGTATGGTTGGTTTGTTATTTGAATATGGTATATCTTGGTTACTTGGTTGAGTGAGGAGCACGCTTATATCTGGTTTAGTGTATGACATGGTTCCTATAGTTCTTATCTTTGATTTGATTATATATGGTTGAGGCATATTCATTTTGTATGGTGGCACATGCATGAGGGGCATGCATTGGTTCTTTGAGATACTTCACTGATTATATGGTACATATATGCATATGGTTGATGGTATGGTATATGGTACATGTTACACATGGTTGATGCACTAGTTCATGATTCACTATTATTTATTCACGCATCTTTGGTACATGATTGATGCATCAGATAGTATGTATGTTGGTATACAGTTGATGCATAGTATGGAACATGTGTTAGTTGGTTGATGAGAATATACAGATTGATGATATAGTGGCAGTGATAGAGTGACAATGACAGAGATAGTGGTAGTGACAGTGGAAGAGTTTGTGACAGTGACAATAATTCTACACTTATACTTCAGGGTGGCAGGATGGGGCAAGGATAAGTGGTTGTATCCACCTTCCAGTTGGAGCCAAATAACTTAGGGGGTTGTAGCCTCCTTCTAGTTGGAGCCAGAGAATTCAGGGAGTTGTAGCTTCCTTTAGGTTGGAGCCTGGGAATAGGGGGTTGGAGCTTCCTTCCAGTTGCATCTGGATAATCAGGAAGTTGGTGTTTCCAATGAATGTATTATTTTGATATATAAGAAAATCATTTTTTGGTTTTCTCCCATTTGAGTTTCCACGTAAATTTTGGTTTATTGTGTATCTATTGTGATGTGATTTTATTTATGATTATACTATTGACGATATATTTAATTCTAATGATAAACTGTCGAATATTGTTGAAGAATATATTTTGGTTAAAAGTACTATAATTACTCATTACTGATTCACCCCCTTCTCAGTAATCCAACAATTAGTATCAGAGCAGGTCCTTCAAGAAGTAGTATAACCAATGGAAGGGGATCATGGATCATGCTAGGATTGGGGTACCACCATTTGATGGTGAGAACTATGCTTTCTGGAGGAGAAGAATGAAAACTTATATACAAGCACAAGGCTTCGATGCTTGGAGATTAATAGTAGATGGATACAAAGCACTTGCCACTCCCCCGACAGATAGAGATGGAAATAAGCTCGAAGAAAATGATTGAAGGGATAGAAACACTATAAAGAATGGTGTGACTCAAGTGATATATACCAATACTATGCACTGTTATTCTACAAAATAAATGTGGGACAAATTGAAGAATATCTATGAAGGAGATACAAAAGTTAAAGAAGATAAACTTCATATTTTTAGAGCCAAGTTTGAACAATTGAATATGAATTAAGATGAAAACATAACAACCTAATTTCTACGAATCGATGAAATAGTAAACAATATCAAAGGCTTGAGAGATGAGATAAAGGAACATGATTTTGTTAAAAATGCATTAAGATCTCTACCAATGAGGTTTGATTCAAAAATTCCATCTCTAGAAGAAAGAGTGGACCTAGCTACAATGACCATGGATGAATTGCATGAGATACTCACAGCTTATGAGATGAGGACAGAACAAGGCAATCCAGTCACAAAGGAATAAACATTCAAGGCATCCAAGAAGACAAAGAATAAAGATAAACAAAATCCAAATTTAGATTGCAGCTACAGTGATGATTCAAAAGAAGGTGAAGAGATGGCTAACTTCGTTAAAAGGATGAAAACGGGAACCAACAAATACAAAGGTATGCTTCCTTTGAAATATTTTAATTATGATGGTGTTGGTCATTTTTGTAATAAATGTCCCTATAAGAAAAAGAAAGGTAATGAAGAAGATGAATCAAAAAAGAAAAGACAAATCCAAAAGGGGAAAAAAAGCAAAAAGAAAAATTTCAAGAAAATTCCTTGCACCAAGGAAGACAGTTCCTCATCAGATGAAGATGAAGTTAGTGATAGTGATACATAAAGTCTACTATTCATGGAAATATAAGACTCCGATGAAGAAGCTCCAAATAATATGAAGAGGAATAAGTTGATCACAAGGAATAATTGATATGTTCCATAGAATCTCTAAAGAAGGAAAAGAAGAAAAACAAATCACTCCAGGCAGAACTAATGAAGAAAAAAGAATCTCAAAAATCCAAATAAGTTGAGCATATAATCACAAATCTAAAACTCCAGGAAGAAGAAGACAAGAGAATTAAACAATCACTCAGAGGGAAGTTAGAAGAAAGAGCCAGGACCATTGAAGGCTTGGAAGCTAAGATAGTCACCCTAAGAAAAGATCTTTAGAAGAAGGACATGCAACAAAACAACACCAGGATATTGGATAATATCATTAACAGTCAAAGACCTTAATATGATAGATGTGGATTGGGATACAATAAGACACAAACATAGAAAGGTTCAAGCTCCAAAATGACAAAGAAAGAAGCAGAACCAAGAAGCTATGCAGAATTTGTCATAGGTCTCTCGAAATAAGAAGACAAGAAGAATCAAGGGAAATATTAAAGAGACATTGCACCATTTATAATATTCATAATTCAATATCAGCAGTATCCAGCTATAGAAAGACCTCAAGAAGAAGAAGGATTCATAAGAGCAGCACCATTCAGAAGATCTTATATTGCCAGGTATCAAACTATTTTTCTTGGTTCATTTTATGCACAAAGTTGTGAATTGTAGAGCCAATACCAAGAATAGAAGCAATGCTGAGGACTATACAAGAAATATTTATTCAAGAAGATCTCATGAAGCACAAAATAGAAGTTACAATAGATTCAAATCATTATGTGATGAGGTATAATTCTACAAGTGCAACAACTTTGGACATATAACTAGATATTGCAGACTCATTGTTCCTCCAAGGGAATCAAAGAAGAATATCAACAATCATAAGTAGGAACCACAAAGGATATGGATAAGAAAGCAATATCAATTAAACACTGAAGAATGAAATCTTTCTCTATAATCTCAACACAAGAAACATGGATGGTATGTTGATAGTGGATGCTCAAAGAATATAACAGGTGATAAATTTAGGTTTTTGAAATTGAAGAAGAAAAGAGATGGACCAGTTTCATTTGGGAATAACAACTCAACCAGGATTATTGGAAAGGGCACAATCGAGCTCAGAAGTAAGGATGCCATGACAAATTTTTTTTTACTAGTCGAAGAAATGAAACACAATCTATTAAGTGTAAGTCAAATGTGTGATCAAGGACACATACTTGTGTTTGATTCAAAGAAGTGCAAGATAAGGAAAGAAAAATCATGTAAGTTGGTAGCTACAACTGTAAGAACTCCAAGCAATATATATGTTGTAAATGAAATAGGAAAGGAAATATGTTGCTTAGGAAAGGACGATGAAAGTTGGCTCTATCACAGAATAATGGTTCACATAAAATTTGATAATCTTGTCCAAGTTAGCAAAAAGGAAGTAGTAAGAGAAATTCCTGAGATCTCGAAGCCAACAAACATTCTATGCAAGAATTGTCTACAAGGAAAACAAACCAAGACAAATTTAAAGTCAAAGGAATACTCCACAACAAAACCACTAGAGATTGTACATACTAATCTAGTTGGACCAACAAGAACAAAAGGATTGAAAGGTGAACAATACTTCATGCTACTAGTTGATGACTACACAAGAATGACTGCAATTTTATTTTTAAATAAGAAGTCAGATGCATTCAAAAACTTCAATACATACAAAGAGATGGTTGAAACTGAGATAGAGTTGAAAATAAAGTGTTTGAGATTAGACAATGGAGGAGAATTTACATCCAAATAATTCATGGAATTATGCAATGAGCATGGGATAAAGAGGCAATTCTCATTAGCCAAGACATCTCAACAAAATGGAGTTGTTGAAAGGAAGAAAAAAACAGTACTTGAAATCGCCAGAACCATGTTAATGGAGTCCAAGTTGACAGATGTCTTTTGGGTACAAGAAGTGCATACAAAAATTTACATTCAAAACATAGGGATGCTCAGAAATAACTGTGATAAGACTCCATACGAACTATGGAAAGGAAGACCAACAAATGTGAAGTAGTTCAGAGTTTTTGGAAGCAAATGCTACATCAAAAGAGAAGATGGAAGAATTGGAAAATTTGATTCTCAAGTCGATAAATACATATTGGTTGGGTACTCAAGCAAAATGAAAGCATACATAATTTTCAATCTGAGACTCAACAGAATAGTAGAAAGCATCAATGTGACGATTGATGAGACTGTGGATGAAAGATAAAAGAAAGTAGAAAATATTTAGTGGAACTGGATCACGAAGAAGATTTGAAAGAAGAGGAAGTAGACGAAGAATCAGATGAAGAAGAAGAGAAACCAGAAGTAGAGCAAGAAAAATAGGATCTTCAAGTACCTTAAAAGACACCCAATAGACGAGTGCAGAAAAATCATCCATCAGAACATATTATTGGAAATAAAGATGCATGAGTTGAAACCAAAAGAAGAATTCTCTCATCAAAACAACAACATCTAACACTATATCTACCATTGAGCCAAGTATTTTTGAATAATCCATCAAGGATGAATTATGGATCAAAGCTATGGATGAAGAGTTAGACCATATAGAAAAGAATGACACTTGGGAACTTGTTCCAAGACTAAAGAAAAAGAATGTGATCGACACAAAGTGGTTTTTCGGTAATAAATTGAATAAGGATGGATAGGTTATCAGGAACAAAGAAATATTGGTATCCAAATGATACTATCAAGTTGAAGGTATATATTTTGAAGAGATGTTTGCCTCAGTTTCCAGAATGGAAGAAATGAGGTTGATTCTAGCTTATGCATGTTCCAAGAATATCAAGGTGTACCAGATGGATGTAAAATCAACATTCCTAAACGAAGATCTAGAGGAAGAAGTCTACATTGAGCAACCAGAAGGATTTCAGTTGTCAGAGAAAGAAAATTATGTTTTCAGGTTGAAGAAAGCCTTGTATGGTCTCAAACAAGCCCCCAGGGCATGGTATTCAAGGATAGACAGATACCTACAACAACAATGGTTCAAGAAAGGAAATGCAGACAACAATCTCTACATAAAGGTAAATCAAGATAGTATCCCGTTAATTGAATTTTATGTTGATGATATTATTTTTGGAAGTGATGATGATAGGATGAGTCAGAATTTTTCCAAAGACATGCAAAATGAATTTGAGATTCCTTTTCTTGGAGAGTTGTATTTTTTTTTAGGTCTTTAGATCTTTATATCTCTGACCAAGTATATCATAGAAATGTTGAAGAAGTTTGGAATGACAGATTGCAAACTAGTCAACACTCCTATGCAAACTAGTTGTAAGTTAAGTAAGGATAATGGTTCTAAGGATGTGGATTAAAGATAATAAAAATCGATAATTGTAATCTTACTTTATGTGACAGCTTCTAGACCAGACGTAATTCAGGAAGTTGGACAAGTTGCAAGGTTTCAGGAAGCACCAAAGGAATCACATGTTATGGAAGTAAAGAGGATATTCATATATATCAAAGGTACATAAGAGTTTGGATTATGATATCCAAAAGGGAAGACTCTATCACTTTTTTCCTACATAGATGCAGATTGGGCAGGTTGTATTGAAGATATAAGAAGTACAAGTGGAACAAATGTTTACTTGGGAGAGTGTCTAGTATCATGGTTAAGCATGAAACAATAATCAATATCTTTTTCTACAACAGAAGAAAAATACATTGCAACAACGACTTGTTGTACTCACGCTCTTTGGATGAAGCAGAACTTACAGGATATACAAGTAAAGTGTGATTAGCCGATTACAATACTTTGTGACAACACCAGCACAATCAGTATATCTAAGAATCCAGTGATGCATTATAAGACGAAGCACATTCTGATCAAGTATTATTTTCTATGGGAACAAGCTACAAAGAAGAACATCAAGATAGAATATGCCAGGACAAAAGAGCATATTTTAGATATCTTCACCAAACTGCTTGCAAGGGAGACTTTTGAGTATCTGTGATAGAATCTTGGAATAGTTTCTTCCCCACAATTATCCACACATTATCAAACTTAACAAGACAAGAGGAGAGACATATAAGTCTTGAAGAGTTCAAGTAAATAATTATTTTGAATGATTTTCATCTACATTAGAGAGATACACGAGGAAGAAACATGAAGAAAAAATTAAATAGACTTAGCAGAGGCCTATAGATAGGGGGAGCAGCCCTAAGAGGAGGATTACCCTTTTCCATTTATGTCAAATGGGGAGAGATAAAGCAAGGAATGGAGACAAAGAGAGAGAAACATGCATATGGGGGAAGCAATGATCATAAGGGGAGCATTGACATAAGTATTATCATGCCTAATTGTTGCCATCAATGCCAAAGGGGGAGATTGTTGATAGTTTGGATTTCATTGATGTCAACCTTAAATAAGCCCCGATGGTATGGTTTTGGTACCCGAAGTTAACTAAGGAATATGGGCATGAATGATAGATTAAATGCAGGAAAGACACTCATATATGGATAGTACGCATCGTCCCATTTCCAATGATATGTGGAACTCCATGTAGTTCCTCACAATTAGGGAGATATGACTCTATGAAGTTGTAAGCCCCAAAGAAGTGGTCAAGAAGCCCCTAGTTGGTTATAAGTCCTTAATGAAAGGGTGAAGTTGTTGTAACAAGAAAACCCTAGAAGACTTAAATTAAGGAGAGGATTTTCCTAGAACAAGTATATAAACACCTCAAGGAATTATTCACAAGTACACACACACACACATACACTTATTCATTGATTATCTTTCTTGTGATTTAGTGATATTTTGATAAGGTTGTGACAACATATTTATGAGGTAGCAAAGGAAGGTTGAAGGAGAAAGTCTTTGGGTTGTAGAAAACCCTAGTTTCTGAGGTATCTGTGGGTTGCAGGTTAGAAGGGCACACATGTACATGGGTTGTAGTCGAGGAAAGCATGAATATCCATGAGTTGTAAAAGAGAAAGTCATGTATCTGTGAAAAGGTAATGAAGGTTTGAGTAGATGTTGGTACCAGGTCCCTAAAGGTATGAAGGGAGTCTACAGATCAACATCTCAGAGTTTTAGGTTATCTACAAAGGTATTGGTATGGTTGTATAATTGTTTTGATGGTTACTTCTTGTCATGGTATGGTGTATGATTTAGGCATACTTGGTATGGTTGGTTTTGTATTTGGATATGGTATATCTTGGTTACTTGGTTGAGTGAGGAGCATTCTTATATATAGTTCAGTGTATGACATGGTTCTTATAGTTCTTATCTTTGAGTTGATTGTATATGGTTGAGGCATATTCATGGTGTATGGTAGCACATGCATGAGGGGCATGCATTGGTTCTTTGAGATACTTCATTGATGATATGGTAAAAATATGCATATGGTTGATGGTATGGTATATGTCACACATTACATATGGTTGATGCTCTAGTTCATGGTTCACTATTCTTTATTAATGTATATTTGGTTCATGATTGATGCATGAGATAGTGTGTATATTGGTATACAATTGATGCATGGTATGGTACATGTGTTAGTTGGTTGATGAGAAGATACATGTTGATGAGACAGTGATAGTGAAAGAGTGATGGTGAAAGAATGATAGTGACAAAGAGAGAGTGACATAAACAGTGGTAGTGATAGTGGAAATTTTTTTGATAACGGCAATTGGTATACACTTATACTTTAGGGTGACATGACAGGGCAAGGATAGGTGGTTGTAGCCATATTTTGGTTGGAGCTAGAGAACTCAGGAGTTTTTAGCCTCCTTCTAGTTTGAGCCAGAGAATTCATGGAGTTGTATATTCCTTCAGGTTGGATCCTGAGAATAGGGGGTTGGAGCCTCCTTCTAGTTGTAGCTAGAGAATCAGGAAGTTGGTGCTTCCAATGAATGCATTTTTTTGATATATAAGAAAAACATTACGTGGTTTTATCCCATTTGGGTTTCCACATAAATTCTAGAGTACTGTGTATCTATTGTGATGTGATGTTGTTTATGATTATACTGCTGACTATATATTGAATTCTTTTGATAAAATGTTGAATATTGTTGAAGAATATACTATGGTTAAAATTTTTATAATTGTTCGTTACTGATTCACCCCCCTCTCAGTAATACAACATATGCCATATAGGTAGACAAAGTGGCCAAGGTTACTACGTGGCGGAGGTTGATTTTTCAAAGGTTCAAGAATGGGCCCCTGTCAAGAACATGCTCAAGCCTTTGAGTGAGCGCCTTAAACCACGATCGTCATATATGTCGTCCGAGAAATCTCATTCGTCGATATAATAGGTAAATCTCAGGAGGGATTTCTGCATCCCGAGGCACCGAAACACTAGACCCCATAATATTTCTAAGTATAAACCCCTTTGGAAGTCCTAATACCTGATATTTGAGGACCAGGGTTCTAGCCCCTAATTCCATGCCTTATTACATAAGCATGAGAGAGAGAGAGAGAGTGACATAATGTATGATATATTATGCCAACTTGGCATCCATGGTGTCGTGGAAGTGACACTTGTCAATATTTTGTTGTGGGCGAGTGGATTGTGGGACCCTCGTCAAGCATAGACATTGTGGAAAGAGAGACAAATATGAGTCGTTGGATCTAAGGGTGGACCAATTTCTACTGTAGATCCATGTGGAGAAAAGTCAATGAGACCTTATACCATGGGGAGTTTTAGTTTACATGAGACCGGTAAAGAGTCACGGTCCCAATGTCTGCGGTCATCTGAAGATGACACGTGCCCTTTGGATCCCATAAAATAGACAAATCTCTATTGTAGATCTTGTGGTAAATGGCCAGGAGTTTTAATCCTGGGATTAACCTGGTTAATCATCTAGTAATCACTGACATTACGTTAATTGATCATCTTATAATCTTCGTGATGTCGGGCATAGAAGTTTCTTGTAATATAACGAGTATCTTATTAATCATGCGATTTCCTTAATTATATCTTAATCCCTGAACGATGGAACTCAAATATTTTTAGTCCATAGGAGGCGGTAAGGGGTCGAGGTCCTGACGCTCATGATTACCTGGTGGTTCCACATGTCACATTGATTTGGAACATTTGGACGAAGATCCAAGTGGAAAATGTGTGCCACATGTCGAATGGTACGAGTGCCACATGTCATGCCATGTGGCATGACCAAATATAGTCATGTGCCCCAAGATGTCAATTGTATCTCAGATCTTAGCTGTCGGGAGGTTTTGAGGAGAAGGATTTAAGAACATAATGATACCCGATGCCTAATAGATCCGAGGTGACGTCGGATGATGTCAATCAACAAATAAATAAATAACCACAGTCAACATCTTGTTGGGGTGAACTTCAAGTAAATCAATGATGAGTATACCACATCAGTCCATGTGTCATGTGGTGATCATGCCATGTGTCAAGATGAAATTGACATAATGTGAAGGTGGTCCATGGGAAAACAAGTGCCACATGTCACAAGGTGATGATGGTCATGTGCCATGCCATGGTCAAGATATGTAGAATGATAGGATAGGGCCATGTGTGTGAGATTCCAGTTCATCTTGGTGCCTAGTAACCACATGTCACATTGTGATTAAGGTCAGTTGGTGCCTTATGATGGGGCCACGTACCCTGGGTGCCAGCTCATCCTGAATCGAGAGTTTTGGGGCTTGGAAAAATGTAGAAGGATAACCTTATTAACGCATGTTCATTTTAAAGTTTTTCTTTACTCAAAAGGTTGCACTGAAGTGAAACTTGTGAGGTGAAAGGAATCGAATCCAAATAGGTGCAAAAGGATGAAATTTGAATCATTTTCTTTTCAATGAATCCTATTTATGAGAGGCAGAAGAGTATCTTTATTTTTTCTTCTTATGCAAGAAAACACCCTAATGTATATCGATTCACTTTTATTCTTGCAAATGAGACAAAAGGACAATTTTTCAACCAAACTTATGGAATGATTTACAAAATTCCTAACCAAGGACACATTGTTTCAACCATATTCTAAAGCACTTTAAATGCAATGTTTTTGTTTCTTTTCTTTTTTCAAACTATATGAAAATTGAAACAAAAATTCTTCTTCAACCTTCACTTTCAATCAACAATGTTTTGTAATGAATGCGAAAGTTGGAAGAAAAAACCAAACATGCAAACTTGAAGCACACAAAATATTGCAAGTCTAGATAATAGTTTGAAGGGTTCTCAAATGATTTGGGAAACAACAAGCATTCAAACTAATGAAAAAGATACTTGCATAATAAAATGATAGATTTTTTGAAAGAATATTCTCAAAAAACTATGGATAGCCTTATACTTAATTGAAGGGATTATACTAGATGATTTTGATTGTACCCATCAATCACATGTGATGGCAAAAAATAAGAAGATAAATTTCATAAATTTCAAAAGAATTTGAAACAAAATTAATGAGACATGCCTAAGACAGGTCTGGAGTGTTGAATGAGACTAGTGGAAAAGGATTTGGATACATTTTTTGAAGGATAACTCTCCAAAAAGGGGGTTTTAATAGGTCAATCACTCCCTGCAGAGGGAGATAGTGTGACCGGGTCGCGACCCAATTACAGGGACACGATGACCAAAAGGTACAGTCGCTCCTGGTAGACATGGAAGTAGAGATGGTTGCTGCTCCAAGGAAGGAAAATCACAACCAAGAAGGCTTGGGTCACTTTGTGTACAATGAGAAGTCATGAATGAAACAAAGAAATGGAAAAAATCTAGATCTAGGATGAGATCTATCATATCCAAGGTAGAGGTTTCTTCAACTAGACGCGAGAAAGAGTACAACAAAGGATAGAAATTAGATCAGGACATTTAAATGGGTAAAGATATTAGAAATAAAGAACATAAAGAAGGAAAAAAAGAACATAAAGGGTGATCTCCCCAGTATGGTCACCAATTTGTTGTAGGGATTTTACACCCTACAGGAGATGAGCTCCCTTAGGTTCTTCCTATACCTAAGACAGAGATAGAGACATTAACAAAATATGCTCATAGAATCAATAGTATGTTATAAAACATAATCATACCAATTATCTATCAATGAATACATCAAAGTACATAAACATTCAAGTAGAGGGAACTATCCTTCATATCTTCTATTAATCAGATAAGAAATATCACAACTTACAGATGTAAACTGAAGAGATGTCCTTCTTCCAAGATCATTTTCCAAGAATTGTAGCCAAAACACTAGAGTAACCTTGCTAGTCCTTTCCCCAACTTTCCATGGGAAATGGCTTGGTTCGTATAAGTATTTAGAGATAATTCCATATGGTTAGTAGGATAAGATCCTCAGGCTCATAATGGAATCCTTCTTGAGAATGAGCCCTAAGAAATCAGAGGAAAGTCTCATCCATCAAAACCAAGTCCAAATATGGGAGCTTATAGGCTCGGTCGTGACCTATGCACATAGACAAAGCGACCCAGTTGCAACTTGGAAATCCAAAAAGGGTGACCAACCCTTTTGGTCACAGGCTTGATGAAGGACAAAAGTGACCGAAGGGAAATTAGGCTAGAAACTCAGGGAGAAAGTGATGAAATTCGTTGAATTGGGTAGGTGACCTATAGGAGATGATGTCCCAAGGGTTAGGGGGTTAATAACATTATAGCAAAGTCTTCATTATTGGATGGAAGCCATCAACTATGAAAATTACACATTAAATCACACTCCCACAAAGGATTTAAAAAATATAACAACAAAATAAGTATGGAATAAAATTAAGCTAGATGTAAGCCACTTCCATGTATTTGGTAGTGTGGCATGGACTCACATTCCTAATGAGAAAAGGAAAGAATTGAAACCTAAAAGTGAGAAGTTCATTTTTGTTGGACATCCAAAAGACGTCAAGGGTTACCAAATTCTTCAACCTCATTCCAATGAAATTGGTATTAGAAGATATGTTAAATTTGATGAAAATACCTTGGCCTACAAGCCTAATTCAGTGTTTGTGTCATCTTCAACCTACAAGCCATCTTCGACATTTGTTCCATCTTCTTCTTCTTCAGATGATGAAAGTGAGGATGAAAATAAACCTCCTCCTTCTCACCTTCCCTCATATGAGTCCATTGAACATGAACCTACACCAACACCATCGCTTCCAATATGGGTCCATTCAACATAAGAAGCAACTGGTGATATTTTCAGTGATCTATCAGATCAGTGCTAGACACATTCATATTTCCAATGAGCCTCTTCTCTTTTGGCTGAAGTTTCAGAGATTCACGATCCATAAACATTTGCAGAAGCTTTAGGCCATCCACACTGGGACACAACAATGAATGAAGAATATCATTCCTTAATGGTGAATGATACTCGGGATCTTGTACATCTTCCTAAAGGAATAAAACATGTTTGATGTAAATGGGTCTATAGAATTAAGTATGCATCAGATGGAAGTGTTGAAAGACACAAGGATTAGTTAGTTTCCAAAGTGTTCTCTTAAGTTGAAGGAATTTACTATAATGAAGCCTTTTCCCCGATAACCAAAATGAATTCTATTTTCCTTGTTCTATCCCTTCCAGCCTCATATAAATGGGAGGTTCATCAGATGAATGTTAAATATTTATTCTTGCATGGGGATTTGCAAGAATAAATACACATGGAACAACCTCCTCTCTATGTCTAGAATGTATCCAACCTTGTTTGTCAACTTAAAAAATATCTTTATGGTTTTAAACAAGCTCCTTGAGCTTCATATTCCAAAATGGACATATTTATTCTTGACACCAGATTTTCTAGATGCCATTTTGACCCTAATGTCTATACCAAGAAAGTAGGAATTCATATCATAATACTTTTTCTTTATGTTGATGACCTTATCCTCACTAGTAGTGACCCTAAAATTTTAACTAATGTGAAATCCAACCTTAAAAATAAATTTGAAATGATGGACACAAGATATTTTCATTATTTCCTTCGCCTCCAAGTCTTGCAAACCAAGAAAGAAATATTTATTTCTCATTCTAAGAATGCTTGTGACCTTCTTCGTTGCTTTCACATGGATGATTCTAAACTATCACCTTCTCCCTTCTAGTCTGGATTCGAACCTACTACCACTTGTACTACTCCAAAAGTTGATGCCACTTTGTATTGTTAGTTAGTTTTTAACCTCTTATATTTGAATCATATCCATCCTAATATTTTATTTTTTGTTGGTCTTATTTCCCAGTATATGAAAACACCCCATGAAATCCATTGGAAATACTATATGTTTGGGGTACAATTCAGTTTGTGATACATTACATCTCAAGGGAGACTTCTTTGTTGGATGGTTTCACTAATTTGGATTGGGATTATGACATTGATGATCAAAATCCTACTACAAGTTATGTTTTCATCCTTGGTTTTGGACCTGTCACTTAGGATTGTAAGAAACAACAATATATTTCTCTTTCTTCGGCAGAAGTAAAGTACTGAGTAGTCGTTAATGCAATTCAATAAGCCTTGTGGATTTTAAATATCCTTTCAAGGTTTGTATTCCATCAGCACCATCTAACCATGCCATGGTGCAATAATCAGAGTGACATCAAGCTCACCAAGTATCCAAATCAACATCAACAGAAAAGACACATCAAGTTAAACATGCACTTCATCATAAATCTCATTCATGATTGAGTTATTGAAGTGTTATTTTTCCCTACAAAAGAATAACTAGCAAACATTTTCACCAAGTTTCTTACATAAGTGAATTTTTCTAAACTCCGATCTATGTTAGGAGTTCAAGAAGTTTTCATTAAGGGGGGATAGGCTCTAATTCCTCCTTCATTATCCTATTTTGTTTCCTTTGTAAATCCTTCAATCCTATCCCAATTTGTTCTTCAAGATGGATGTTAAGTTATTTAGACACTCAAGAGTTAGTTAATATAAACTCGGTCTAATGTGTCATTAGGTTAAAATGTGTTTCTTTAGTATCCATTAGCATGCATTTGTAATTATGTAATATGATGGTCACGATATGTTATAGATATAGAGTGATCACATTAATCATAATATCCTCGATATTAATGGCTACATTGATCCATGGATTAACACCTGATTGGTCCTATTATCACATGATTTATACTTATGCAAATCCCTCCATAATGTCCCAAATATTATGTAACTATGGAAGAATATACCATTGTCACCTAAGTAAATTGTTCCCTCATTTTAGTAATGGAAGAGGTCCACCACAAGGGAGGATTCCCCGGTTACATCAAGGAATCAAATAGAAATATTAGCCAAGCATACATCCCCCTATCTTGGTCACCTATTAGTTAAGTCTAGGTCTAGGAAAGGGATAGAAAATAATGAGGTAATTGTTGTACCTACATGAGACAATAAACAATATACAACATATAATAGAAAATTACCAAGATATAGAATGCAATAATGACCCTTCAGACACTGGACAAACAATAATTTTTATGGTTTTTTCAAATTACAATAGTACACTACTCTTATAATAACAATTAATAATTTGCAATACAAACAAATTAAAGTGTTCAGAAATGTATCAATTCACCATGAAAAGTAAGCATTCAACAAGTGTAACATGATCCACTTGCTAGAAGTATTTTCTAAACAAGTTAAGCCACTTATAAATACGTGTATGTAGAAAATTAATGTAGTTTTCAGTGGTTGTAACAAAATTTTATTACAATAGAAACAAATATTGAAAGTTTGATAGAGTTAGGGTTAGATGTGTTAGTAAGAATTTTCAGAGATAGAGAAAGTTTATTTTAATAGCTAGTCTAACCACATGAACATTTCTAGACTAGTGTCACTTTCCTATAGGGAATACAGAGTATGAAATGCATTATATTTAATATTTATCTAGGTGGATATCAATGTCCACCCAACTATTCCAACTGGCTCAAAACAATCTTCTGGCAATTTACTATTTTTAGCAGTTTTTCGGTTCCTAAACTTTTGGGGCCATTTTGAGGGCCTAAATGAAGTTTTTTCGAGATTAAGAACCTCAATAATTAAAAAAGAATCTAATTGATCCCCCAAAATGAATCTCCTCATCTATACCTTTCCAATGAGATATTGTACATCCCAAACGAAGATCGTATGCCAAAGTTACGCCCCCGGGAAGTTGATACACCAAACTACCCAAAACAGGGTCCACAAAACTGTTGGTTTTTCATCTTTCAGGGTTAGGGTTTTGGATTTTATTTATATTAAAAATTCCTTTGGAGCCTCATTTTAACAATCATATTCTTGCGAATGTGACTATCCATCACATCTCTTCTCAGAGATAAGTTTCCACCATTCTAGAGAGTATTTCACTATGTATTTCTATAGTTTTGTACATTTCGCTCATTAATAGAAATTGTGTATTACTGTATCTCGGTGTTTATGGTTATATATATGATATATTTCTGTCATAATATGGGATATCTGATATATCTCTTTACATTTCTTTATTATATCTCTGCTCTCATTTCGTGCCGAAAATCATCTGGATCAAATATTCAACTACATGAAACAAGAAAGGTAAAGTATAAACCCTAAGGTGAAAACACACTTGGGAGGTAGGTATTATACTTTGAGGAAATATATACCTAGGGTGAAAACACTCTTGGCCCCAGGTGTCATTTTTTCCTTCTTCTAGCTTCACTTAGGTCAAGGATCAAATTCTAGTGTTAAAATCCTAAAGTGCAAGCACTTTTGTACCTTAGGATTTTAACCCTAGCAAGAATGTTTCACAAACTTGGACAATAAATACTTTGTGAGGGATAGAAGAACTTGTGTATCCCTATTGGGGTTTGAACAAGAAAAAAAAACTTTAAACAATATAGCAATTCAACCTTTAGCATTAGCAAGATGTTAGAAAGGAGGATCTTAGAGCAATAAAATAAAAACAAATGCAACAATAAATCTTAGGAAGATACACAATACAATAGAGACATAGATCTATGTGTTTCACCCAATGTGGGATACATCAAACAAATAAATTGTCACTCCTTCCTTTATTATTATCTAGAGAATGAAGGGAAACAACCTACAACACTCCCGCTATAACTTCCTCTTCTTCTCTCACAGTCTCCTCTCTCAGAATACAATATTCACTCTCATACACTGCCACAATAAAATTACCTCATACATAAAAGAGGGTTTCCTTCTAGGGAAAAAAATCCTAAAAAAACTTCTTCTACCATATTTGTGACGTTATAATGAACGGTCCATATTGACTACAAAATTACAATATTTTACAAGACGATTTTCCCAAAAAATTCTCTACGGGGGTGCTTCCCTCGAAACACTACCAGGGGGGAAACTCCAAAATATTGTTGTCGCTCCCCCTAACAACAGATGTGGGGGGGGGGGGAAATCCCCCCCACACCCCCCAATAAGTAAATGGGATCCAAAAATGGTTGAAACAAGACTGTTGAATCATGAAGATAATCATGCTCCACAACCAACACAATAAACACAAAATTACTTACTTCCTCCAAGAAACCCGATAATTCAAACCCTACTTGCATAAATTATCCATCCAAGACAGATGCAAATCCACAAATAATCTCCTCCAAGGCTATATCATGAGATAAAATAGCCAAGAGACCAAAAATAATGAAAGTTTAGAGATTTACCCCCCACTCAAGTGAGTGAGAAGTGATGATGAATGAAATATGCAAGTGCTAGCCTCTTTATATGAGGAAAAAATAGCTCATGTGTCCACATAATCAAGTGAAATATAAATATGAGTGGGGCCAACTCCTCAAATAACCTCTACAAATGAACAAAATACAAAAATGTCATCATAACTTTCACACATGTGGTGAAATCAAGCCTCCCAAGGCTAGAGGAGGGCCTCCCAAGGCCACATGGCTTCATTTCAAGGTGTAGTGATGGAAATGGTGTGTCTCCTCATCCATGTTCATTCCAAATTATCAATGGTGCCCCAGGTGGCATCAAACCCTAACTCCATCAAAACCTATAAGGTGACGTCATCATCCAATGGAGGCCAATGTCAAGGGTCTAGGGAACTACATCCAAGGTGGAAGAGATTGCATCTCATCTTTGCATGGTATATAGATGTCAAATTTTTCAACATCCTCAATCCAATGATTAATACACCTTAGGGTACATTGCCTAGCCTGTCGGATTTCATCCCATATATGTGCCATCATGACCAAATCTTCCAAAACCAAACCCATTTTTCCATTGTCTAAGGCTCTAAAGGTGTGAGAGTTCATCTCAGAAGGTGCCAAGTTACTAGGTGGCTCACTGTTATGCATCACATGTTCCAAAATCCTACAATAATGGAACAACATCGTGGGTGAAAACCTAAGACGTCCCTCAAAGAACCATGTCAAGGCCATCCAAATGAAAAAAAAATATAAGACAAGGTGAGACAATGTTCATAAGAAATATTATTGATTTAGTCATGCAAAGTAAGTTGTTACTTCAAATATAAGCCACACAAACAATTCAGCTCAGTATCTCGTTCAAGCATCACACTGGCCCATGCCCTGATGTGAGTTGGAAAGTTTGAATATGGGAGGGCCTTCATCCAACCCTATTAGGTGTGCCAACCAAGATAATGAATAAAAGACCTAGGTAGAGGGATAGGTCCCAAGGGAAACAATGAAAGAAAGAAACCCTTCAAGAGCAAGTGTGATAGTGGTATGAATTTGGGCTTACTTCATGACATATGGTGTCATTAAATCCATTTCTATGAGTGCCTCTATAGAGGGATAACTCACTTCTTGAGATACCCTTTCCTCGGTACTTTATTCATTATGAACCCCTTCATTTCCTTTTGATACCCATTTATTATTTTGCAAGTCTCCTTTACAGGTTTCAATCTTTTATTATTTCATTTTCTTACTGGGTTGTGGTCCTATTATAGGCATGAATTAAGTGCATCAGGACAAGGGGATATTACCATTATAAGGGGTAGGTCTCAAGATAGACTTTGGATTTTATAGGTGGCATTTATCGTTCCTTATATAACATATATAGCAGTTGCATCAACTTATGGGCCTTCAACCCCTTCTTCTCATGAGAGAATGGACCATGACCCATTACCAAAGTTTAGTACACTATGATAGGCTCCAGGATGGAAATTTTCAAGTATGGTGGGGAATGGAACGTTACCCTTGTGAGGGGCCCCTAGTAGTACCTCATTTCCCTAGGCAGTGACAAGACATGACTAGGGAATAGAAGTTGACCACCAAATTGAAACAAGGAAACAAACACAACTTCTGAATACAATGATCCATTATCCAACTTCAACCAATTATCCTCATCCACATTCTAGTAAATGAAGCACAACACTTCGCATGAAAGAAGGATTAGCATACCTCATGGTGGCGTTAGCTTACCAAATCCCATACATTGAATTGTCTAGATGTGATGAGCTTGGTTGATTTATAGTTGTCAAGTTGGAGGACCCTCAAGAATATTATATAATCCCTTATAAGGTCAACAATAAGCTAATTATTATAGAAGTCCCTATAAGATCAACAAGAAGTTAATTATTCTGGAATCCCCTAGTAGGTCATCAAGAAGATTGACCAGTCAAAGTGGTTGCAATAATAAATTAGTTAAGGGTTAAGTTATTACAACAATAAATTAATTATGGGTAAAGTAGTTGTAACAAAGAAATTATGAGTTTACTAATTATGGGTAAATTAGTTGCAACAAAAATGTGTGTTATCCCTAGAATAAGGAAAAGGGGTAAAACAATTACAAGGTATCCCCTAAAGGAATTCACTTGGGAAGTATAAATAAGACTTCAAGAGAATCCCATTAGCAACTATTGAGTATATTGAATATCTATAAGTGATTGAGCTAACCAAGGATATCTAAGGTGATTTCAGAGGGAAGGTGAATTAAACAAGGCCGAAAATCCAAGGGAGGATGAAGTCTTTTGATGATGTGTTCTAAGGTATGTTATTTACAGGTCATCTTACCATTTTCGCTATAATTTTTTCTCTAGAATGATTTAGATAGAAAAAATTGGAGGTTGCTGAGAAGATATATCAAGGTATATATGGTATAAATTTAATCTTTTGGCTCATTTTAATTTTGGAGATACACTCTGTGGAAGATAGGGTTTTTGACTAGTCCTAAAACTAGTTTGAAACCGAAGTGTCGAGTAAAAAAGTCATAAATTATTCATAGAGAATCCAACTGATTTGATACCAATTGAAATGGAAATAATATAGGACATATCTTGTTGTGTGTGAGTTTCAAAATAAGATATAAAATATTGAGCATGTGGCATGCCATACAAGTTCACTCTCTAAAATGGGCCAGAATTCATCAAGGTCTGCCATTTTCTCTATAACTCTTTTCCAGTAATGATTCAAAGAGTGAAACTTGGAGAAATATCATAAGACATATTGATTAATGTTAGGCACAAGTTTCATACCTTTATTCATTAAAGGTGCAGAGTTATGTTTGTTGAAAGTCAGGGTTTGTGACTAATCCAAAACTAGCCTCGTGAGACTAAGGTAAAGGTTGATGAAGATGTTATTCTCTTGTTGTTGAAGTTGAGGAAGGTATATAGGTGTTTTATCACATAAAATAGGTCAGATACAAGATCATAGGTATATGTATATGCTTATTTTGAAGTTGTGTCTTGGTGATCTTGTGGAGCATGCTTGAGCATGTCTTGGTGAGTTTTTGGTATATGTCTTGTGGTACATATTGGATGTATTATACATGTTGTTTGAGGAAGATTTGTTGAGGCACATTTTTGGTGCATATCTAGGATACATTGTTATATCTTTTTATGCATTGTTTGGCACATGGTTGAGGTGCATGTTGGACATTTGGTTCATTTTATATCAGTGATGTTTTTGCACATAGTTTGATGTGAAGAGTACATGGTTCATGGTTTATGGATGATGTGACATACATATATTGGTTCATCGGTGAAATCACATCTTGATGATTTTGGTATATGATATAGAAGCACATATTGGTGATGGTTGTGAGTTGTTTTGGTTGATGCACATCTTTATGATATTGTGCATATGGTTGAGACTTGTTCTTGGCAATTGATCTAAGTGAGTAGATTAGGTTTGGTTGATAAAGTTGACAGTGACATGTTGATGTGACGGGTTGTTGTGATAGGTTAACAGTGACAAGTTGTGGTGACAAGTTGAAAATGACAGTGATGGTATATGAGTCTAGTGACAGGGACAGTGACAGGTTGGTCTACATTTATATTTCAGGGTGGTAGAACAGGGAAAGGAAAGGAGTTTGTATCCTCCCTTGGTTGGTGTCGAAGAATCCAAAATTTGGAGCTTCCTTCAGGTCAGAGCCTGTAAACTAGGGGGTTGGAGCCTCCTTCCATTTGTAATTGGTAAATCAGGGAGTTGGAGCTTCCTTCAAGTTAGAGACTAATAATTAGGGGGTTGGAGCCTCCTTCAAGTTGGATCTGGAAAATTGGGAAGTTGGTGCTTCCTATGAATGTATTTATTCTGACATATAAGAAAATAATTCTATGGTTTTCTCCCACATTGGGTTTCCACATAAATCTTGGTGTACTGTGTATCTACGATTATTTAATTATGCATTGTTTATTTATATTGTTGATGATATACTAAACATATATGATAAACTATTGAATGGTAACCGATCAATTTAATGTTTATGTGCTTTGATTATACATTGTGATTG
>JASDQU010107995.1:28253-55145 GCA_032191745.1 Picea mariana | reverse complement strand
CGTTATTCCAATAATTAGTATCTTAGCAGGTTCCTTCAAGGAAACAGTTTAACCACTGGAAGGTAGATCATGGAGTGCAGTGAGAATGGACTATCAATATTTAATGGTCAGAATGGTTTGAAGTATGAGATATGGAGCTCAAGGATGAAAATGTTTTTAAAGGAACATGGATATGATATTTGGAAATCAATTGTAACAGAATAAAATGCTACAAAGAAACCAAAGACTGAATCCAATAAGGAATTGAAGAATAACAACAAAACATAAATGGATTTCATGTTGGAAGGACTATGTGATTCAACAAAAGACAAATTGGGAAAATGCTCATCAACTAAAGAACTTTGGGATAAGATACATAACATTTGTTTTGAGGAATATCCCATCATAGAGCTAGAGAATGCTAAAGAATATACAGGTATAGAACAAGAAGAAAAATGTTCATCACGTTGAATAGATTTAGAAGAAGAAGATTGCGAAGAAGGCATAGTAGACCTTGAAGAAGAATTGATCAACACCTTAGATGAATTGGAAAAAGAAAGAAAATAAAACAAGTCACTCAAGAAATAACTAATCAAGCTAAAGGAAAGTTTTCATACCACTAAATAAGTCCAACAGATGATTACGAGCCTAAAATCCCAAGTAGAAGAAGCCATAAGAATTGAAGAAACATACAAAAGTGAGTTGGAAGAAAAGCAGTGTCTAAAAGACAAAATTGTTGAATAATCAAAGGAAGTAGAAAATAGAGAGAATATTTTGACAAATCATATCAAGGAAATAAATGAGTATTTAAACTAGCTTGAAGAAAAATTTGGTCAAGAATAAAGAAGACTTGAATACAAAATAATCACTTGGAAGACCCAACTTGAAGAAGAACAAAGAACAAAAGAAGTCATGAAGATTCAAATGTTGAAGAAAGAAGAAGAGGTTCGAGAATCTTGAAGAAGAAGTTGTCACACTGAGAGTTAAAATAGTCAATCTCAGAAAGAACGTTGAAGAGAGAGAAACATCCACATTATCAGTAGAGAATTTTAAGAGAATCACTCTAGGGTGCCAAGAAAGAAGAATGAATAAAAAGGTAAGGGTTATGTAGATTTACTCAATGGAAGAAATCACGGTCAGCCAAAATCAAAGAAAATTGATAGAGAAACATATTCAAGAGGACCATCCACTTTTAGGGAACAAAGAAGATTCAATCATGATCATGATCAACCGAGGAATGAATTCAAAAGGACTGCACCAAAAAGAATATCATTCACTCCCAGGTATGGAAATTTATTTTATGGTAATTGTTTTATTTGTACTAACGTTGGAAATAAGGCTGCAGATTGTAGGGAATATGAAAGAAATGTCCAGGAAAGATATTCTTATGTGGCCCCATACAATATTTAGTTCTACAAATTCCACAACTATGGACACACAACTCGAAATTGTAGAAGCATGATAGAGCCCTCCATGAAAGAAAACATCGATGCTAGAGAGGTAGTGGGGGTCCCAGAGGGACCATAGTGATAATAATGGAGGCCATTCAATGTAAGGTGGACTGGATCCACTACAATATTAAATAAGGCCCACTATGGTAGTTAGATATAATAGATGTAAGAGGGATTACTAGAAGGTTATACTTCTAGAAGGTTCCTCCTCTAGAATGTTCTTAGGTGGTTGGTAGCATTATATAAATGGGTTCAAGCAATGTAATGGGATATGAAGAGAAGTATTGTATTTGGAATTGAATCTCATTAGGAGGTTTCCCCCTCGAAGAGGCAAGTGAATAGGAGAGGATCCCTTCCATAATAGGATCCATTATATGGTGTTTCCCTACCTTAAGGGTTTTGATATAATAAAAGTGTGGTTTCTTCTAAATTTCTCTCTGGATCTATTGTGTATTCAGTATTTGTGGTGATTATATCTATATATCTACTCAAGTACTTAACAAGTGGTATCATATCTGTTATCACTCCAGGAAACTCTCCTAGGCTGTAAGTCAGAGATGCCTGGTAACTTAATCTTTTGGTAACTATTTTCTCAATAAAAAGTGTGGGTTTGGAACAAGTCGGAGGATTGGATCATTTCTCACTCAAATCATGCATAAACACATCTAGATGGACAAGGCTTTCAACCACAAATGTTCAGAGAGTTTACAAATAAGGTGATGAATGAAGAAATAACTATTATATCAACAGAATCACATATAAAGCATATATGAATGGCCAATTACAATAATCAAAAGAATACTTGCAAAGTTAAACTTATGAATGCAGTGATAAGACGACAGTTATCGCGCATAAACAAGCATAACAGCATGAATATAATATCCAAGTGCAAGTACAGAATAGAAAATAAGATGAAATCTGAACAAGTTATGGCAAAAGAAGCTTGTATTACTCCATTTGAAAATGAGAAGTTTTGAGTTACATAATATGAAAAAGTCTCCAAATTCGAACCCTTGGTTCATGTTCTACCCTTAGCTTTATATCTTTACAAAACAGTTCTGAGATCCTGAAAACATGGATCAAATAAACTAAAGATAGTAAATCAAAATCTAGTTGCAAAAGATGTGGGATGATCCCCAAAAATGAGGTCAATCCCAGATTTTCTGGTCCTCCTCTCTTGTTGAGTGCTGGTGTAGTGCAGGATAGACTCCCAAGGTTGAATGCTGACTCTCCAAGAGAGATAAATTCGAATCTGTTGATGTGAGAAATTGTCCTGACTTTCTGTTTTGGTCAAAGATTCCAAAAACCTTTGAAACACCTCCTCTTCCCATAAAATATCAAAAATGGCTATTGGATTTATCTTGATAATTCATCAAATGTTCATTAGAAGAGGTTTCAAACCTTTCCAGTTCAAAAAACTTCGATCTGTGTAAAAACTCAATCATTCTGGAAATGACAGGCTTTCGGTGGTTAACTTAGAAAACTCCTGAATGAATTATCTACCGAAAGTCCTATTTTTCAGTGGTTAATGAACAGTCGTCCTGTTTGCCTAAACCACCGAAACTTCAGTTTTGAGAAAACTTCAAATTTGCAAAAAGCTTACCTTAGAACCCTTTTTTGGTGTTCAAGGTTTCTTGGATGAGGCAGCCCTTTTTCGTACAGACCTACAAACTTCTACTGGCTGTGTGGAAGGCTCCGGTGTGTCTACCATGGTCGTGGCTAAGTTAGTCAGAGTATCTAATCCAGTTTGCTCCTGTGCTGGTGATTGCAATTCCTTTAAACTCAACCTCAGAATCCTTAGCTGTCTATACAGCTTCATGTTTTCTCTAATCAATACCCTGTTTCTGTCCTTAATCTTGTCATGCTTCTCTTTAAGGATTTGGTTTGTTTTGAACAACTCTGCATTTCTGTCAGTTAGATCTGTATTAGATTTTTTAATCACCCTTTCTAGGACTTCCATCTCATAGATCTGTTGCAGGAGTTTGTTGATTTTTCGCGATCTAGCTTTTTTAGGCTTACTTTAGGGGTTCTACCACTGATGGACTGTGTGCCTCAGTATGAGTTGGTGAAGGTAAATTGGAGCAATAGTCTGCACCCTGTTCAGTCTGCACATTATCCCGTGTCTCAGTCAAATCTTGTTCTGGTTCTGAATCACTGTAAGGTAGGTTTAAAGGATTGTTTCCTGTGGCAGGGTCCTTAGACTGTTCACCTTCAAACTGCAGTTTTCTTTTGATACCTTTCTTCTTACCAGAGGATGATTTTATGGGATCTCTTGGTGGTGAGATACCTTTCCTTTTCCTATGATTGCTTTTGGGAGTAACAGTCTTTCCGCCACTGGTCTTCCTAGTATCAGCCTCTGGTGGTTTCTCTGTTTGGAATTCATTCCAGAAAAGAAAGAAACCCCAATCAACCTGTTTCCTTTGCAGAGCTTCCTTGACAAGAAGAGTGATAAGCCCTTGGTGAGATAGTCTTCCAACCACCTTAGTAGGTTTGGGTTTAACTTGTTTGGCCATTTTAGTAAGGGTCTTGTGAAAATAGAAAGGTAGATTTATTGGTTCTCTACCTGTGAAATGATTGAGAAGCTTAAAATGGTAAAACATTACTCTATTATACCGTCCCTCACAGGTAATGTAAACAAAAATTGCCTTTAGCAATCCCTGCCACTGAGGTTCCAAAAAGGACATTGGAATATCCTTCTTCCAAATCAAGTCTTTGTGAATGGGCAGCAAATATGATCTAAATTCTACGTTTGATGGCACTGTGGATTTAAACCAACAGACTCTTGTCTTCGGAAGAGCTGTAAACTCTGTTATAGAAGCTTCATCTATGATGAACTCTTCTTTCCCTATCTTAGCAGATCTTCCATCATATGCAATTGCAAACACTTCAGCTACCTGTTGATGGAAACTGGTCAGTTTTTCACAGTATGTGAATACCCCGACTCGTTTAAAAAACTCCGCTATCTCTGGGTGCGCCTCCAAGTACCAAACCCCATCTACTTCAGACCTCAACATTGGCCCTGCTTTCGGCATTGATTAATATTCTTTGCACCTGCGATTATGGGAAACTGAGTGTCCAGGGAGACAAAGGTTCTAGAATTTAGGAACGCAGAGGGTATATCTCAAGGAAGAACTGGTGGGACAGGGTGACACAAAATTAGGATCATCGAGCTCAAACGCTAGACAAGTTTCGAGTGACAATTTGACTGAGGGCATGCCGAAATTTTAGATTTTCGGTGGTAAACTTAAAAATATGAAACAAGACGAGTTTTGGACTTGCCTGATAAGTCGCCCTGGCTTAATTTACTCTTGAGTGATCGCTGGACTCTAGTGGCGCTTTGACTATCACCAGGGGAAAAGAGATTAGGATCTCTGAAAATACGTTCAATTGATGAACTGCGAACCCGCGACTATCTCAGAAATCTCTGGAATTCAAAATGACATTGTATGAGGATTTAATGAGGGATTAATGGAATCATGATGGATCATGTACTTGCGACTGGAAATGGAGGGAGGCTTCGTGACCATCATGCATGAAATTCAGTGACACCGCCATGTGTAGATTTTGAAAAGACAATTGCGGTCGAAAGGACAACAGGAGCTTGAGATTTTCGGATAGACACCATCAGAGCGCGCATACCTTCCACTTGACAAGCTTTCGGCGGTTACGTTTCATCATTGCACCAAGTTGACAGCTGGTTCGTGCGAAAGCACGGGCTTTCCATTTTTACCGTTGAAACGCTTTCGGTAGTTAACCGCACTCTTGCTTTGACCTTTTAACTGCTGGGAACAAAAGCTTTCGGTGGTTAATGAGTGCCTGTCGGGCTCGCCTAAACCATCGAAACCTGAGATTCTGACTTTTGCTTGATCAAACCAAATCTAAAATTTCTTTTGGGCTTATTTATAGAATACATACTTTCTAACCTACTTACAAAAATTTAGGAATCAAATTTAGACACAACCTATCACCTCAAAAAGTAAAATTTCCACAAATTTATTTGAGGAGATAACAATATCACTTTGCAGGAATTGTGGGCAATTTTTTTTCTATTTTTGTAGTTTTTTTTCGAAGAAGCCAAAGAGGGTCGCGACATTTTGGATGATTTATGTGCATTTTTGAGAAAAAATTGCAAGAAATAGTTGTATATCTAAGTGCCTCTCATAAAAACACCCAATTAAAAAAAATAAAAAATTGTTTGAAACAGAGTCCGAGAAGTTAAATTATTGAAGTTTTAAAATATGTTATTTTCAGGGTTTTTTCCATGGACGATCGCGTGATTTTTCTACTTTTTGTAGCATCTGGGGATGAATTTTCCAAAACAAATTGCATATTTGAGTTCCTCTCACAATTTCACCCAATTTCAAAAAACAAATCAGCTAAATCAGATCTCTGGAAGTGAAGATATCGTCGATTTAAAATCAATGATTTTTTGGGAGGTTTCGTGATGACAACGGGACTACAAAGTTCATAACTTTTCATAGGCTTCTTAGATTTCTACTATATCAATGTCATTGGATAGATAATTTTAATATATTTATTTTAGTATATTATATGTGGTATTTCCAATGGATATTCTACTTCTCATGACAATTAAATGGAAGATTGAATCCCTTGAGACAGGTGCTCAAAAACTTCAAGCGATCACACTTGCAATGCAAGAGAGATACATTATACAGGACATCAATGATTAATATAATCGAGAAGAACATGCTTGGCATAATTTTCAGGATTCTTGTTATGATTGGTATATGGATATTTGTAATTTCTAGGATGAAAACCATTTTCATATTCTATTTGATGACTCTAATCCACCTTCTGTAGAGCACATCCTGGAGAGAAGACACGAGATTTCTATGCACACTTTTATTCATTTTTATTATTCTCCAGTAGTAGTGGATGAATTTTTGGTCATTTCTACATATTTTGATCCACTTGACCAATGTCTCTCTTTGGAGCATCATTTTCAGTTGGCTATGGTGTTTTGATACCTTCAACGTGGAGTTCACATGAGCACTTAAACATGAGACCGCGATTTACAGTGGAGGTTGGACTAATTTAGCATGGTGGCTTGCATTCCTACATGGGACTCTGGTTCTCTAGTCTAATTCAGAAATATGGTCCACACTTATCCATGGGACCCTGGTATATGGTTGTACACCCTCATAACAAGCGTTGAGGACGATTCTTTCATAAGGGGGATGAAATGTTAGGTAGCTAAAGAGGTAGTGGGGGGCCTAGAGGGCCCATAGTGATAATAGTGGAGGACATTCAATGTAAGGTGGACTAGGTCCACTATAGTATTAAATGAGGCCCACTATGGTAGTTAGATATAATGAATGTAAGAGGGCTTACTAGAAGGTTATACTTCTAGAAGGTTCCTCCTCTAGAACGTTCTTAGGTGGTTGGTAGAACTATATAAAGGGGTTCAATAAATGTAATGGGATATGAAGAGAAGTATTTTATTTGTAGTTGAATCTCATTAGGAGGTTTCCCCCTCGAAGAGGCAAGTGAACAAGAGAGTATCCCTTCCATAATAAGATCCATTATATGGTGTTTCCCTACGTCAAGGGTTTTGATATGATAAAAGTGTGGTTTCTTCTATATTTATCTGTGGATCTATTATGTATTCAATATTTGTGGTGATTATATTTGTAGATCTACTCAGGTACTTAACAGTTGGAAATAAGGTTGCATATTGCAGGGAATATGAAAGAAATGTCCAGGCAAGAGATTCTTATGTGGCCCATACAAGATTGAGTGATACAAATTCCACAACTATGGAAACATAGCTCGAAATTGTAGAAGCATGATAGATCCCTCCATGAAAGAAAACATTGATGTTAGATACACGAAATTTTGGAGAAGAAAAGAAAGACAAGAAGAGTAGGTGAATAAATAACAAGTCCTAGATATTGGAGGATTTGCAGTAGTACGAGAAAGAAAATAAGAGTAGGGTGAATAAAGAACAATCCCAAGAGATTGTATTTTCAGGAATTGTGGTGAAAGATCACAATGAATCCAGGGAAAAAAAGGAAGAAGTAAAATTTCAAAGAGATGATAAATGTACAGATGAAGATGAAGAGTATTCTGCATTAGAGAGAGTATTTTTCTAAGCCATCCGACTTGGAGACTCCCATTAACAAGAATATTGAACAAGGGGAGTCAATGCAGTAGCTAAGACAGATCAAAGAACCACATTTCAAGCAGCTTGAAGTGTTTACAGAGTCAGTTCTAATGCAGTCAGACAACAAAAGTACAAAACGATAGATTGATAGATTGAGAAGCAATGTTCCCATGCACATGTTAGTGAACAGTTCCACAAAACATCAGTATAAATTTTTTTGGCAGTCATTCATGTATGATTGCACTTATATATTCAGTACATATTTTTATAGACATTCAAAGTTCCATGTGCAGATAGATCGTACCAGTGGGCACACTTGATTCGGTTAAAGAACATGAACATGTGAGGGTTGTAGAAGATTCAAGAGAAGTCTTCAAAACAATTTAGTGATAGATGGGTCAACATTGTGGATAGTTGAGTAGCATAGTTATGGAAAAATTATGACATATGGATAGAGATACATTTATGAGATCATTAGCAGGTACAAAAAACATGGGTTAGATAAAATGCATAGCAGTGTATCAGTGGAATGAGTTGAAACTAGTTGGTCACAGAAGTGAAAGCAGTGAAAGGAACAAAAGGGAAAGGAGTGAAAGGGACATTGTTGAATAGTATGATCATGACATATCATTTGAAGTAGAGAAATTTTAAATTATTTTTATATATATCAAAGAGTTACAAGAGGAAGAACCAATGGATAATTAGCAAGCACTTGAATATAGGAAAGCAAACACTTACAAATAGCCCTACATTGATCTACATGACATCTTGCAGAGAAGTCAATGGAAGATAAATCATCAGAGAAAGAGATCCATAATGAAATATTAGAAGCATGAAAATAGGGGGAGACATACTGACAGAGGGAGTTATCCTTTTTCCCATGATGTCAAAGGAAGAGAAAGATAAAGATTGTTCATAGAAGGTATACTTTCAAGGGAAGTCACATAAGGAGAGAAATATGTGAAGAGAAAGAAAAAAGGAACGGAGAGAGAGAGAGAGAGAGAGAGAGAGAGAGAGAGAGAGAGAGAGAGAGAACATATGCATGAAGACATGGGGAGCATCCCCAAGTCGAGATACCCTATGTCGTTGATGTCAAAGGGGGAGAGTGAGAAACATTGATGAGGAGCAATTGTCACAGGGAGGCATGAGTGTTGGAGCATCATTGTTTCCATCAATGTTTCCATCAATGCCAAAGGGGGATATTGTTGGACATTTGGTTTGGAAAGTTGGTTGTCATTGATGTCTACCCCTGGAGAAGTTCAGAATCCCTAGAGATGTGGTTGAGATAGATGGATAGTTATTTTTCATTGATGGAGTGGTTGATGTCAACATATGTGTTGGGTGCATTTGATGAATTCTACATGTATAATCGAAGGTATGTTCATGGAACCCACAATTGATTAAGGAATAAATACATGAAGGTCAGTGTACTTGCAGGTGAGACTATCATAGATGGATAGTACACATCATGCCATTTTCGATGATATACGTATGCCACATAGTTCCTCATGGTTGAGGAGATATGGCTTTGTAAAGTTGGAGGACCCTCAAGAATAATATATAAACCCCTAGAAGGTCAACAAGAAGTTAATTATTCTAGAATCCCCTAGAAGGTCATCAAGAAGCTTGACCAATCAAATTGGTTGCAACAAGAAATTAATTATGGGTAAAATTGTTGCAACAAGAAATTAATTATGGGTAAAGTAGTTGTAACAAAAATATTTCTAGTCAAAGTGGTTGCAAAAAGAAATTAATTATGGTTAAATTAGTTGTAACAAATAAATTATGAGTTTACTAATTATGGGTAAAGTAGTTGCAACAAGAATGTGGGTTAACCCTAGAATAAGGAAAAGGGGTAAAACAATTACAAGTTAGCCCATAAAGTAAGTCACTTGGGAAGTACAAATAAGACTTCAAGAGACTCTCATCAACACCTATTGAGTTTATTAAATATCTGTAAGTGACTGAGGTAACCAAGGATATATCAGGTGAATTTCATAGGTAAGGTGAAGTAAAGAAGGCCGAAAGTCCAAGGGAGGATGAAGTATTTTGATGATGTGTTATAAGGTATGTTATTTACAGGTCATCTTACCGTTTTCTCTATAACTTGTTTTCTAGACTGATTTAGATATACAAAATCAAAGTTTTATGAGAAGACATATCATGATACCTATGGTAGAAATTTAAGTTTTTGGGTCGTTGTAATTTTGGAGATACACTCTATGGAAGATAGGGTTTTTGACTAGTCCTTAAACTAGTTTTAAACAGGTGTTCCGGGTAAAACAATCATAAATTATTCATAGACAGTCCAAATTATGTGAGACCAATTGAAATGGAAATATTACATGCCTTGGTTTTTTGTGTGTGAGTTTCGGAATAAGATTTAAAATATTGAGCAAGAGGCATGCCATACAAGTTCTCTCTCTAGAATGGGATAGAATTCAGCAAGGTCTATCATTTTCTCTATAAATCCTTTTAAGGAATGATTCAAGGAGTGAGACTTGGATAATGTTTAGAAGAAATATTGAAGAAGTTTGGATACAAGTTTCAGACCTGTATTCATTACAGATAAAAAATTATCCTTGTTGAAAGTTAGGGTTTGTGACTAATACAAAACTAGTCCCGTGAGACTGAGGTAAAGGATTATGAAGATGTTATTCTCTTGTTGATCAAGTTGAAGAAGGTCTACAGGTCTATGATCACATACACCAGGTCAGCTACAAGATCAGATGTATGTTTATATGGTTAGTTTGAAGTTGCATCTTGGTGATATTGTGGAGCATGCTTAAGGCATGTCTTGGTGAGTTTTTGGTATATGTTGTGTGGTACATATTGGATGTATTATACATGTTGTTTGAGGCATATTTTTTGAGGCACATTGTTGGTGCATATCTAGGCTACATTGGTATATCTTTTGATGCATTGTTTGTCACATGGTTTAGGTTCATGTTGGACATTTGGTTGGTTGTATATCAGTGATGTTTTTGCACATATTTTAATGTGAAGAGTACATGGTTCATGGTTTATGGATGATGTGGAATACATATATTGGTTCATTGGTAAAATCACATCTTGGCGATTTTGGTATATGATCTAGAAGAACATATTGGTGATGGTTGTGATTTGTTTTGGTTGATGCACATATTTTTGATATTGTGCATATGGTTGAGAGTTGTCCTCGATGATTGATATATGTGAGTATATTTGGTTTGGTTGATGAGGTTGACAACGATAGGTTGATGTGATAGGTTGTTGTGACAGGTTGTGGTGACATGTTGATAGTGAAAATGATGTTATATCATTCTAGTGACAGGGAGAGTGACAACTTGGTCTATATTTTTATTTCAGGATGGTAGGATGGAACAGGAAATGATGTTTTAGCCTCCTTCCGGCTGGTGCCAGAGAATCATGGAGTTGGATCTTCCTTCAGGTCGAAGACTGTAAACTAGGGGGTTGGAGCCTCCTTCCAGTTGTAGTTGGTAAATCAAGGAGTTGGAGCTTCCTTCAAGTTATAGTTTGATAATTAGGGGGTTAGAGTCTCTATCCAGTTGGTGATGGAAAATTGGGAAGTTGGTGCTTCCTATGAATGTATTTCTTTTGACATATAAAAAAAATCATTCCTTTATTTTCTCCTGCACTGGGTTTCCACGTAAATCTTGGTGTATTGTGTATCTATGATTATTTTACTATGAGTTGTTGATTTATATTGTTAATGATATACTAAACATAGATGATAAACTACTGAATGGTAACTGATCAATTTAATGTTTATATTCTCTGATTATACATTATGATTGAAAGTGGTTAAAAGTAATAAAAGTGCTCATATTGATTCACCCCCCCTCTCAGTATTCCAACATCTGAATCATGAAATGAAGAAACACAAAAAACAATGAGTGTAAATTAGCACATTCTCTTCTTCATGTGCACGAGGAATGGAAGCTTGGATGAATTCATAGAATAAAGGAGTAAATATTGATGTCTCGTCTTCATGAGGGGCCTCTTCCTAGATTAGGTATTCAACATGGTTTGTTTCATCAAAGTGTTAATCTTCAACAAATTCACAAAGAAACTCCTATTCTACGTCATGTCTTTGGTGATCTTCCTCATGATTCACCCTTTCATGTTCTCATTTCTTAATTAAATATTCATTGTCTTCAATGGAATCACGAGGTGATCCTTTCTCCTCTTCAAGAGTTTGGTGACCCTCTTAATGAATATCCTCTTCAACTTCTTGTTCCTAAATGGATTCTTTATCTTCCTCAATAGGGTTAGAAAATAACCCTTCCCTTTGGAGGGCCACTGTGAGATTGTGGAGAATATCTTCATATAGTTGGGTTCTTGGGGCCCACAGTTTGAGAAATTTTTTTATGAAGGTTGCAAGAGATGATATGCTCTTTGAATTGAGAGTATGCATAACCCAATTCTTATTTATTGTTTATATACATATAAATAATAATATTATTAGCACATATTTATGCGTAACATCTATCTTTGAAACATACTTCAAGAAATTTAGAACGTGACTAACAACTAAAGATGGGATCTTGTCAAATTTTGGAAAATTATCCCCCCAATCCAGAGAAAAGTGATTTTTGTATCCTATAACATTTTTTATTTCAAGAAAGGAAACACTTCATGAATTTCCCATGGTTCTATAATTCCATTAGTTGGGAATATGACACCTTACAAGGTGGAGAATGGGATGACACCTCAAAATATATCAGCAAAGTCACCAAATGATCTCATCAAAGGTAAGTGATGGATTCTACCCTCAGTGGATTCACTAGGTAAGATTTTATATAAGGCCTTAAAGAAAATATTACCAAAAGGATTTCGTAGGGAGAATGACTCAGCCATCCCCAACAATGATGCCAAAATGTTATCATAGGATTTGTACTTGTGCAAAGCCCTCTACAATATCTCAAATCTTGTGTAAATATGGAAGAATATAACATTGTCACCTAAGTAGAGACTTCCCTAATTTTAGTGATGGAATAGGACCACCACAAGGGAGGCATCCATAGTGACCTCAAGGGATCAAATAACAATATTAGCCAAGCCTACAACCCCCTATATTGGTCACCTATTAGTTAGGTCAAGGTATAGGAAAGAGATAGAAGATAATGAGGTAATTGTTGTATATGTATAAGACAATAAACAATTACATCATATAATAGACAATTGCCAAGCACTAGAATGCAATAATGACCCTTCAAACACTAGAAAATGAATAACTGTATAGCAATACACTAGTCTTATAACAACAATTAATACTTTGCAAAAACAACAATGTAAAGTGCTTATAAATGTAGCCATTCACCATGAAAAGTAATCATTTGACAGGTGTAACATTGCCCAATTGGTAGAAGTATTTTTTAAACAAGTTAAGCCACTTATAGATGGGTTTATGCAGTAAATTAATGTAGTTTTCAGTGGTTGTGCAAACTTTTACTACAACAACAACAAATATTGAAAGTTTACTAGAGTTAGGGTTAGATATGTTAGTAGGATGTTTGAGAGATACATAACTTTTATTTTAATAGCTACTTTAACCACAATAACAACTCTAGAGTAGTGTCATTGTCCTATAGGTCTTATGGAGTCTCAAACGCATTAGCTTGAAGATTAAACTAGATGAAACAAGAAAGATAAAGTCCAAACCCTAAGGTGAAAAAACACTCAGACCTTAGGTATTAGATTTTGAGGAAAGAGATACCTAGGGTGAAAACAAGATTGGAACCTACGTGCCATTTTCCCCCTTTTAGCTTCACTTAAGTCAAGGATCAAAGTCTAGGGTTAAAACCCTAAAGTGAAAGCACTTTTGGACCTTAGGATTTTAACCCTAACAAGAATGCTTCAAAAAATTGGAAAATAAATAATTTTGAGGGAGTGAAGAACTTATTTATCCCTCTTAGTGTTTGAAAAAGATAAGAAAAACTGAAGCAAGATAACAATTCAAACTTTAGAATTCTCAAGAAACATAAAATTACAAGAAAATTACTTACTTCATCCAAGAAACATGACCATTCAAACCCTAATTGAAGAAATGATCTATCCAAGGGAGATAAACATCCATAAAGAACCTCCTCCAAGGCTAGCGCATGAGAGAAAAGAGCCAAGAGACCAAAAATAATGAAATTTTAGCGAGTTTCCCCCCACTCAAGTGAGTGAGAAGTGATGATGAGTGAAATATCCAAGTGTTGGCCTCTCTTTATATGAGGGAAAACTAATACATTTGTCCACATAATCAAGTGAAATAATAATATAAGTGGGATGACCCCTCAAGTAGCCTCTACAAATGATTAAAATGCAAAAATGTCATCATAATAGCCACACATGTGGTGAAGTCAAGCCTCCTAAGGCTAGAGGATGGCCTCCCAAGTCAATGTGGTATCATCTCAAGGTGTAGTGATGGAAATAGTGTGTCTCCTTGTCCATGGTCATTCCAAATCATCAATAGTACCCCGAGTGGCATCAAACCCTAAATCCAACAAAACTTAGAAGGTGATGCCATCATCCAATGGAGGCCAATGTCAAGGGTCTAAGTCACTTTATCCAAGGTGGAGGAGGTTGTATCTAATATTTTCATGGTATATGGTTTTCAACTCCTACAACATCCTCAATCTAGTGAGTACTAAACCTAGGTTACATTGCCCAGCCTATAGAATTTTATCCCATCTGTGTGTCATCATGACCAAATTTGCCAAAACCAAACCCATTTATCCATTGTCCAAGGTTTTGAAGGTGTGACAAATCATGTTAGAAGGTTCCAAGTCATTGGGTGACTCACTACTCTGCATCACATGAGCCAAAGTCCTGCAATAAGGGCACAATGTCCTAGGTGAAAACCTAGGATGTCCCTCAAAGAACTGTGTTAGGGCCATCCAAATTAAAAAATAATATAAGACAAGGTAAGAAAATATTCATACAAAGTATTAGTCCTTACGTCATGAAAATTAAGATGTTACTTAAGATATAAGCCATGTAAACAATTCACCTCAATATCTCCTTCAAGCATCACACTAGCCTAAGACCTCATGCGAGTTGGCAAGTTTGAATATGTGAGGGAATTCATTGAACCCTATTAAGTATGCCAACCAAGAAATTAAAATAAAATACCCGAGTAGAGGGATAGGTCCCGAGGGAAACAGTGAAAGAAAGAAACCCTTCAAGAGAAAGTGTGATAATGGTATGAATTTGGGATTACTTCATGGATTATAGTGTCATTAAATCCATTTCTACGAGCGCCTCTATAGAGGGAGTGCTTCATGCTTGAGATACCCTTTCCTTGGTACCTTTTTCATTTCAAACCCATTAATTTCCTTTTGATACCCATTTATTATTTTGTAAGTCCCCTTTGTAGGTTTCAAGCTTTTATTCCTTCATTTATTAATGGAATATGGTCAATTTACAAGCATGCATTTGTTGCATCAAGGAAAGGGGAAATTACCATTATAGGGGGTAGAGCTCAATATATCATTTGGATTTTATAGGTGGTATTTATCATTCTTTACATAGCATATATAGAAGCTGCATCAACCTCTAGGCCTTCATCCCCTTCTTCTCATGAGAGAATGGACCATGACCCATTACCAAAGTTTAGTACACTATGATAGGTTCCAGGAGGGAGACTTTCAAGTATGGTGGGGAACAAAACATTACCCTTTTGAGCCCCCCCTGATAGTACCCCTTTTCCCTGGGCAATGAAAACAAAGGACTAGGGCATAGAACCTGACCAACAAGGTGAAACAAGGAAACAAACACAACTTCCAAAGCTAGGGATCTATTATAAAACTTCAACTAATGATCCTCATCCACATTCTCCGTAAATTAAGCGTGACACTTTGCATGAAATAATGAATAACATACTTCATGGTGACGTTGGCTTACCAACTCCCATATACTAAGTTGTCTTGATGCGATGAGATTGGTTTATTTGTAGTTGTAAGAGGCAATCAAAGGAGGGATGTTGGGTTTCTATCGATGGACATGTTGATCATCATCATGGTTGGGATCATTGTCTCCATTGCAGGCCCTGAGACATGATCTCCTCTAGTTACCCCTAGGCATGGTGGGGTAACAGGTCCATGATATCTATTTAAACAACATGGAGGGTCATTTGTTGATGATCGATTGTGAGAAACTCTCTTGTAAACTATTTTTAAATTTCATTAATAAATTTCCTCAAGTAGCCACGTTGGTTGGGGCTATGGGTGTTTCTCCATTGGAGTTTTACCATGAAAAAACATTGGTGTGTTGATCTCTGATCTACTTTTGTGATTGCTCACTGAAGGTGTTCATCCTTTGTTGGAATACCCTCCGTTTTCGAACAAAAGAAACTTATCTCAAACACTTGCATTATCTTATTTAAAGTAAACAAACAAAGTTAAATCTTGATAAAAAAAAGGAATTAAATCAGAACTCAAATAAATAACACTTGCAAATTGGTTTATAATATTACATTCAACTCTGGACCATCATATATTGAAATCATAAGTGTTGAAATTCTAGTTACAATCATATGTCTAATCACAAGATTAATACTTTCTTGCAATGATACCCTATTTTGATAAATTTGATTATAGTTTAATAAGTAAGTGCTTATCTTATAAATCTTGAATGAAATTGAAATATGCACACTGAAATAAAGATAACTCGCAACACACAAAGTGTGGAAAGAAATCATTAAAACTGAGAATATAAAGAAATCTTATGAACTAAATAGAAGTATGAAAAAACAGGGGGCACTCCCTCTTCTGAAATATGTTATTAGAAATTTATTAAAGGATTGAAGGATTAATGGAACACCATGATTTGAATAAAATCATTTTTTATTGATGTTGGAAGTTGGTCTCAACAACAAATTATAGTGCACACATACGATCTTATTTCTTTATTAACTGTTAACTCTTTATTTTCTACTTATTGACATATTTATAGTTTATAGAGTTTCTAAAAATTAGATCACAATCCCAAAATATCTTACATAAGTTAGTCACCCATGATATGGGTTTCTAGAATGTACTAAATCAAATATTTTTCATTCAACAAATGTCACTTAAACTGCATTGATATTCCTCGGTCATGAGTTGTTGGTATGAATCTTCTATGCCCGTAATACACTTTCCAGATTCACCATCTTCAAACCTTTATTTGTAGAAAAAAAATCATGACATGATAGTGCATGAAATCATTTGATATTTCTCAATATCTAGACCTCATGTTGATGGAATCTCGCCATCTTGCTATTGTCCATTTCCAGGATACATGTCAATTGTTGTGTCGAATTTTGATTTGAAACATTCGTGCTAATTTCATGTTTGAATTGATTGACATCTATTTGATTTTGGAGCATCCCCTTGGCACCTAGAATATCCTTGAACCATCAGATTCTATTTGTGCATTGTGCTACTAGAGTTTCATTGATTGTTATAGGTTTTGAAACATATTGTAACATACAACATTCAATGATTTGTAATTATCTCCTAATGTTACTTAGACTATCAAATAAGTAGGAAAACACTAACAAAGACAACCTTTTTTACGTAATTCTCTTGATTATATATACCTTACATGATACATGGGAGAAGTAGAAACATAAGGTTATTTTGGTAAAAAAGATGAAGGCTAATGTAGGAAAGAGAACTAGTTAGCAATCAAATAGTATCAAAATGGAAGGCCAACATCTCCCCCACGTTGATGATGTTTTGCATCCCTTGTGAAACCTATTCAAAATATTCTTGATGATCAGTAGGAATATGGATCTAGTTGTAGGCTTCATTCCTTGATTTTGTCCCTTCATTATCGAAGTCATTTATCAATTTCAATCCAAGAATCTACCACTCTGAACTAATTCCAATTTTGAATAGTTCTATAAAATTTTGAAGTACACCATAGCAGAGAAAAATGGAATTGTAACCCAATCCATTTGGTTCCATTCATTTCCAAGGAATCCAAAAATAAGTTTATTCTTACTAGAGCTATGTTGAACATTGGGTAACCAATAGGGTCTAACTTCTACAAAATAGGTGGTAATAGGTGCCATCTTTCGTCTGATGTTAATAGGGAATTAATGTCATGAGTACATTTGATCTCCTCAAAATTTGAAATGGTTTTCCTTTGATTTCTTCTCATCTATTTTGTTTTCTTAGTGTTTTCCAGAAAGTGCTAGTAATCTTCAATGATAACTGATGGGATTGCATACTCACCTCTCACAAATATGCTTGAATTCATTTTTATCTTTGCACAAGAGTCCCAATCCTATTTCCATTTAATATGATTTAATATATAAGAGGAGAATTCTCTAACTCGTACATCTCCAACAAGATGGATGGGATTCCACCTTGTTTGATCATGTAAAAATAAGTTAAACAAATATAACACACATAACAAATTTATTTCATTCACTTAGCAATCTTCATACATATGGGAAAATTTAGAAACATCTTTTATTTCATGTTGTTTCCCTAAGGTTAGTCTAAAATTCTCAATTGCACCCACTATTCATGTAAAAATATTGAATAAATCCTTGTTGGAGGTTTGGAATATAGAGCCTATATAGAAAGTACACATGCTCTCTATACCTCATCTTCTTTAATCTACAACTTTTCTTGGACCTCTTGCACCTTGGTTTCCAACTCCTTTCTCTTAATGGACCATTGATTTGACCATATTTTCTGCATTTTCTCTACTTCATGTATGTATTTCTATTTGTATATCGTTCCCAAATCATACATATCTTCTTTGTATTCCCAATGATGTATAGTAACATGTGCAGAGAAAAAAGATAATGTGTTGGTGACATTGTCATCTAAAATTTCATTTATGAATTTTCGTGTTGGTTTAGTACTATGAAAATGCGAATTTGGACACTGAGGCTCTGTATTACCAATAAACATTTCTCTTTCTGTAGCATTTATTAAAACATCCATGTTTAATCTTAAAGCATTACTCTGTTGTCTAGTCTGCATGTTGCATATTTTATGGAATTTGACCATCTTACTTTGCTTGTACCATTTTTCCTTACTTCTTGAGTATTCTATTTTGTGATTTTAGTTTCTCATTCTATTATCTCAATTTACTACCCCGAGCTTTCAATAATTCATTTTGTTCTTTAATGTGTCTATCCACTACTTCTAACTGTACAATGTGTTCTTTCAACCTTTTTATCCTCCTATCTTTCTTTTTAATATTTAAACTTTGTGAAAAAGAGGAATAAGGTGCATTAAATGTTACCGTTTGTTCTTTAACATTTTCCATTTCCTATATCTCTATAAAATCTTGACATGTCATTTCTTCTTCTACAAAATCTTGATGCATTGTCTTTGCTTCTTGTAACTTTGGTGATTAAATTTTGGAAAACTTCATCCTTGGGATGGTTTTAAAATTTTATCTCTCAGACATCATTATCATCATGTTCTTCATCCTATATTTATTCCATATTCTTGTTCATAATTATAATTCTCATGACCCTCTTCTTAACAATTGGGGTTTCTGTGGGAAAATGAATCATCCTCTTTTTTTGAAATGTTGAATCCTTATCCTCTTGAATCTATACCAGGAAAGAGAAAGAAACGTTTTTCTTTCTTGTTTTTGACAACCCTTTTGTAGTCTTTGATTCTTTAACATGAGAAAAATAAATCACTTTGTTCTTACATGAAGTTGATCCCTTAGCCATATGTGAAGACGACGATTCTTCCTTACTAGTTTCCCTATTTCCTCGAATTGGTTCATCTTAAAACCCTTTTTGTATCAAAAATTCATCCCAAGTTAAATTATATCTTTTCAATTTAGCTATCACAATTAAATTGATCAGAACATGATGATAGAGGATCCACTCGTTATTTCCTAGATTCTTTTGGACACAAGCTCACATTTTTGTTAGACTCTTCTAGACATAATAAGGAAAATTGACTAACTGTCCTTCTTTCAAGTGAACTAATAGTCTAATATTATATAAGTAAAAAAAATTGGACATGAATTCACACATAATGTATTTATATATGAAGAACAAAACATCTCACCATGGTTCAATCATACTCCCTCAAGGTTCTCCTTTTGACCAATTAGCATTTGGTGCTTCTTTCCACATGAACTGTTTCCAAGCTTCTGATTCATTATTCTTATTTTTAAACCATTGTTCACATGTTTGAGGGAGTCCTATAGATATTTCAGTAGAATACTTTGAGACTAGAATTAGTAAACCCCCAATGTTTTCACTTGTGTTGTTAAAAATCTCCACAAATGCTAAGGTTACCTTATTATGATGCCCTTGGAATTTCTCAAGAAGTTTAACCATCCTCATTATTGAATAATTTGTCTGCATGTTATTTATTCCTCCAACAATTGGTTATATGAAGGTTCATATTAGATAACTCATTTCCTCATAACCATAATTCCTTCATTAACAATGTGAAAAATAGTGTCGGTTATTCCAAGTTACATGATAAACTACTAACTAGGGTTTTTAGGAAAATACAGAAAGATAATGAGCTTGTGGATGGATATAGATTTTAATCTTGTACAATTAATTACTACAAATTGATTCTTTATAAAAAAATAAAATATAAATGACACACACATTGCACATATATTTTACCCTGGAAACCCAAAAAGGGAAAACTAGAAACATGTTTAGAGCCACACCTCTAATTCTTTATTCATATATTTTCTTTATTATTTACAATAAAATATATGTAGGACCCCATGGCATCCAAAACCCCCTAATACATTGACCTGGATTAGTCAACAACCCTAATTCCTTAACCAAAATTAGAAAACCATTGAAAAAAACATGTGCCGAAAAACCGCTAAACAAACACAAAACAACCAAAAAATAATTTTGGGGGCTCCACCCACTACAATTCCTTGTCACCCCCCATGTGCCTGGTGCAACATAAACACTAAGTTTGATCGTTAAAATAATATGACACATACCCAAAAATGACATGAGAAAAATGATCTAAATAAGTTGTGAATTTAATTAATGGATGATGCTATAATGATATCACCGCCTATTTCATTATGAAATTCATGCTATCATGAATTTCTATAATGATAATATGTTGAGAAATGATCATAATCATAATTGGAACATAATAATAATGATATTGTGTTGAGAAATTATCATAACAAGTGAAAATATTATCATAATTGGAAGCTATCGTAAAACTTGAAAGAATAGATTTCAATTTATTTGAACTTTGTTTGCCATAAATTTCCCTATAAGAGATTAAGTTTCAAACATTTTCACAAAGTCCCTTACATAAGTGAAGTTTTGAAAACTTCGATCTATGTTAGGAGTTCATGAAATTTTCATTAAAGGGGTATAGGTTTTAATTCCTCCTTCCTTATCCTATTGTGGCACCTTTGTAAGGAGTTCATGAAGTTGTCATTAAGGGGGATAGGTTCTAATGTATACTTTCTTCTCCTATTGTGGCACCTTTGTAAATCCTTCAATATTATCCCAAGTTGTTCTTAAGGGGGTAAATTAGGATATTTAGACACTTAGGAGTTAGTTAATATCAACTTGGTCTAATGTGTCATTAAGTTAAAGTGTGATTCTTAGTGTGTTTCTTTAGTATGCATTAATATGCACTTGTATTTTGGCGGTCATGATATGTTCTAAACATAGAGTGATCTGGCGGCTTATATTATCCTCAATTTTAATGGCTACATTGATCCATGGATTAGCACCCAATTGGTCCATGATATCTATTTAAATATCATGGAGGGTCATTTTTTATGATCGATTGTGAGAATCTCGTAAAATAATTTTCTTTTGCACTAATATATTGCCTCAAGTGGCGGCATTGACTAGGGCCATGGATGTTTCCCCAAATTGGTCTTTTACCATGTAAAAAAATTGTTGTGTTTATATTTGATCTAGTTGTGTGAGTGGTTACTCAAGGTGTTCATCGTTTGTTGGAACACCCTATGTTTTCAAATAGAATAATCAAGGGAGAAAGGCCATAGATTCTATGAGAGAGTCTCATTAGGGGAAAAATGATTCCTAGTTGTAAATACCTTTCCTAAAATATAATTAATCTATTAAGAAACTAAAGTTGTGAAAGTAAGCAATAAAGAAAAAAGTGATCAACCAACAACACCACATGCTCAAGTGGTGCAATAAGTGGTTTCTAGTGGTCCCTAGATTATAACCCTTCCAAAACCTTTCTCCAAAATGGTTGAAGATACCACCGAAGAAAGAGGATGAAGAGTAGAAAAAGGGGCCTTACAAACCACTACCACAAGAGGAAATGAAATCCCCTATGGAGATGAGTGAAGGTATGAGTGGGAAATTTATAACTAGGTGAAAAAAAATGTGAGGAAATCACAATGGACCGTAGAAATACGTGTTAGGTTCCCTCCCTCCTATGAGATCCACCCTAGTAGGAACCTAGAAAAATGGCCACTAAGCTACCTTTTCATGGATACATGAAATAGATTACCTTGCATTCAAGATAAAATCAAATTGTTAGGGTATTTCTAGTATTGAAAGAGAAAGGAGTATCATTCATGCCTATAGTCCCAACCTTAGCATTATCCAGTCCAAATAACATATGTTTCTAAATGAGTCTTTGGATAAAAAGTAATTCAAGTTCTCTAAAAAGTGAACTGTTGTGTTTCAAATTTTAAATGGTTGTGGTGAAATATTTGGATTCCTATCCCCACAATCCCAACTTAACTACACGGTTCTTTTGGCCACAAGGGGGGATTTAGTGTTTTAAGTTAAGTGGTTAATTTTAGTTTGAGCTTGGGGTCATGAACCAAGCATATGATTCAAGAGTGAAAAGTGTGTACAAATGGTGTAACTAATGTCCAAAAGAAAATGATTGAAATAACATCACTTGCAAGTAATGAGATTTGAAATTGAAATTCTAAGTGAAAATTAGTACTAAAGTAAAATTATTTGTTTTAAATCTCAATAATATTTCTAAATAAAAATAAGAATCTATCGATTTAGATCAAAAATCAAAAGCTCATACTTCAAATTAGTAATGGACTAGGACTTATGAGCATGCAACTTCAAATTGAAAGTAATATGAACAAGTCAAATATTAGGAACTAGGGAGATTGTTTTATTTAACTTCAATTTTCATTATGAATCAAATAAATTTTATAATAGAAAACATGCAAGGGTTGAAAACTTTAAAAAATTATCTAGATACCTAGAAAAAAAAAAAGTTCAAGGCTTGAGATGAAAACCAAAAACTAAGGACAATCACTAATGAAACAAGGGAAGATTTTCTTTATCCAAAGTTTTTGCAATTTAAAGCAACTCTAAGGGCTATTCAAGCAAGCTATGGTTCTAAACTGAAATAGTAATATGTAATGTAGGAAAAATGAATTCTAAAAGCGGAAGATACTAAGAAACCTAAAGGGAATTTTATATACCTAAATCATTTCTCTAAAAATTCATTACAAAATAGTGTCAGTACCATAAAATATTAAATGAACACTACAGGAGAAATATTTGGACCAAGACAAAACCAGAAATGAAAAAAAATGAAATATGAGGACATCATAGAAAAGTAAACCAAAAGTTGAGTTGGTAGTGCAAAAATAGGGGCTAAAAAAAAAATTAATTAGTACATAAAACACCCCCAAAATTTTCATTGGACCAGTGTAGAAACAAGGGTTAAAATCCATGTTGAATGAATGCAAAAATAGGGGGAAGAAACGCTATCCATAAATTGGCAATGGAAGTTTACAATTTGTTCCTGAGGTAGAAATGAAGGATTCTGGCCTTGCGACCTATGTAAAAACATAACAGACAAAAATAGAAATCAAATTCAACTTATACATTATAAGTGAAAGGGGTGAGGGGGGAAACAAACACACCCACAACTAAGGAATAAGCTATGAATATTTTCCCTAATGGAGTTTCCAATATATTGGGTGGAATTTGTTAAAAGGGTGTACAAATACATTATCTTAATGGTTCCATGTTAATTTCAAACAAAATGGATTTTAGAGATATAAAACCTAAACCACAAGTTTACTTTACAATCCTTAAACCTTAGCTTTTTCATGCAAGAAAGAAGAAAAAGAAAGAAACATTGAATTAAACTTAAGAAATTTGAAAGAATGTAAAGAATATTCCGTTACATGAATGTGAAGACCAAAGCATATACATGTTATATGGGATTGATGTGTCGATGACTCCCTCCTTGGTGGATAGGCAAGGTACCTATACAAGAAAATCTATCAAGAGGAAGAGGTCCTCAATATTTATAATGATATTTTTCCAACCTAACCCTACTTGTGAAAATGGATGAATGGAGAGACCTAAAATGTTTTATTTATAGTGAAAATAGTGGTTGAACCCCCTTGACATGGTCTTCCAAATAGTGGCTAAAGATGACCAAATAAGATTAACAATAGAAGTTAAGGTTTAATATGTTCCACATATAACTAACCTCCCATTGCACCGCTTTGGGAACATTGAGGGGGGATGAAAATAGTCAAAATTGAATTTTTTTGCATAACAACACAACTTTTGGGGATATTATGTGTGATTGGAGCACATTGAGGGGGGTTGAAAATAGTCAAAATTGACTTTTTTGCAGAGCAACACAAATTTGGGGGTATTATCTGCACTAACACTTCTTGGTCAACTTTAGGGTTTCACTATACTATTTTTAGTGAGTTTAAGGTCATATGGTGGTGTAAAGGGATTAAAATGATGGTTATGCATGCCAATAGTGATGTATTTATGTAAGACTACTGGAAACGTCATAGGTGAGAAATTTTGATGTGATAACACTTGATATGTCTATATACTGAGTAACATTAATGGGTATTAAACAAACTACTTAAATTCTTTATACTAAAAATTTGGTACATCTATTGTAAAAAAAAATGTAAAATACCATAAATAGGTCATTTTTATCATATACATGGAGGAACAATGTGTCCATAGAGCTCAATATATATATATATTTTTAATGGCTCTAAATTTTTTTATTAACCTACCGATTTTTACAATGATTGTCATAATAATGAATATATGTTAAAAAAATGGGTTTTAAGGAACCATGAAAAAAAAAGTGTTAAAGGGTGCATGGAAAAGCTTAAAAGTATCCATTTCTGAAGTCGTAGAGTATATGCTTGTATGCAAGTTTCTCTAAAAATGAAAAGTCAATGAATTCCGAAACAAAGGTTTGTAAATCTCATTATTAACAAAGCTTCTAGAGACTTTATTAACTCGAGGTACTCTATTTCATTTCTCAATGGGAGTTATAAAATATTAGCTAAATTTCTAGCTTTAAAGATGGAGCATGTTGCCTCTCGGATTGTCGAACCTAAACACAAATTGGTTATTCAAGGTAGTTTCATCCTTCAAACAATGTTCATAGCCTATAAAAAATTTCTTTCAAATATTAATTTGAAAATTCTTATCACTGGGTAAACGAGTTGTTTATCTTGGATATGCTATCATGGTTAGGTTTTGGAGCATGGTTTGTTTCTATAGTGAAAGTCCTTTTTCATAATGCATTGATTTATGTATATAATAAATGGAATATTATATAGTAAAATTATCTTGGATAAATATGTAAGGCAAGGATTCCATCTTTTCCCCTTTCTTTATGTCATTATTATATATGCACTTTGTCTTCTCCACATTGCCAAATCTCAAGGTCAAATACATAGTATTACTCTTCTAGGAGGTGGTGCTTCTTTTTATTTCTATGTCATATATTTTTATTGAAAGTGCTTTATAATGCTTGAATAAACATTGTTTTTCCACGACAGAAATGGTATATGACTTTGAATCTAAATATTAGTTGATTAGAGTGGAGGAAGAACATGGTTGATTGAAATTCCATTGGCAACACATGAGAGGTGTGAATATAGTTAGATACTTGGGTGTTCAATTTTGTGTAAATGTCTCTCATTATATTATGTGGGATTATTTACTACATAAACTTCAACCAAATTAATCATTATTTGCTCAAGGCTATGAATTTTGTTAGTAAAATTGAAATTCTCAACAAAATACTCCTTTAAAGGAGCGACAGTTATTATTTCTCTTACTAGTTTCCTTCTACTTATTCAAGTCATCTAAAATATTTCTTAGAGGTTTCTTATGTTTGAAATTCGGAGGTACTATGATTTCTATATGGTTTGATGAAGAATGTATACTTGCCCAAATAGTGGGGAGACTTTGGTTTCACTAACATCACACTACAAGGATCCATCTTATCAATGAAATGGATAGCGAGATAATTCTTGGTGAGGAATCTTGGAAAATGACCATATGCATAATCATCAAGAGAAAACATATATTTAAAATCAAGGGACTTCTATCACTCAGTTATGTTATTGCTACTTTGAGTGAGTTCAAGTTTGGTGTTTCTCCTATTCTTTAAATAATTTAGGAAGAATGGATGAAGGTGGTTTCATATCTTACATGGCATTGAGATGGTCTTAGGAGAAGTTTATTATTTCTCTTATTGACATGTACCTTCCTAAAAGGATCAAACCTTCTTGATTCCAAAGATAAATGGATAAACTTTCTATGCATAGTATGGTCCCTTATTCTCTCCTTCATAATGATAGTGTTTTGACTTTTAATTTACTAGGGCCCTCCTTCTAAGGAGTGATTATCAAGGATGGGTCTTGTAGACAACTATTGTCCACCTTTCAATGGTACAAATACCATTGGGAACATTTTTTTGGAGGTTCACATGTACCTTCCTAAAAGGATTAAATCTTATTGATGCCAAAGATAAATGGATAAAATTTCTATGCACAATAGAGTCTTTTAGTCTCTCCTTTATAATTAGAGTGTTTTCCTAGTTTTAATTTATATGGCTTTACTTATAAGGAGTTATATGGGTCTTGTAGACAATGATTTTCTGTTGGAAGATTGGTTGTTGTCATTGATGTCAACCCTAGTCATGGGTTTTGGACCACAAGATTGATGAAGTTATTTGGACATGAAGAAAAATGCACATGTAGATACAACACCCATGGATGGATAGTATACATCATGCTCTTTCCGGTGGTATGTGGCATGTCACGTGGATCCTCATGGTTGAGGAGAAATGAATTTTTGAAGATGACAAAGTGAATTGTACATGTAGGCCCTGAAGACAATTAAAGAAAAGAATTACAAAATAAGAAAGTGTCAGGTCGGCCCTAAAGTTAAAAGAAAGTGACATAAATGGTATAAATAAACATCATTATACATTCATTTGATACAAGTCGAATTTCAAAGAGAAGAAGAAGTAAAAGAAGGCCGGATTTCAAGGGAGGATGAAGTCTTTTGGTGATGTGTTCTAAGGTATGTTATTTTCAGGTCATCTTACCATTTTTGCCATAACTTTT